>JAOVYX010022705.1:0-14302 GCA_035668315.1 Drosera spatulata
TAGATATCTTATGACTTTATTTACGTGGATGTTTATATGTATGTTAGGTGCGGGCATACGAGCACTTGGAGGACACGATGTTGAACCCTTCTAAGCCCGCAGGATTCCCACAGATGTTTCAATGGGAAGAGAAAAAATCTGCATCTAATCCAGAGGCCACGCTCCAGTTTCTTGGTAAAGTGAAGGCGTCTGCAATTGTCCATTTTGTTCCATCTTTTGATGAAAAAGCTTTATTGTTGGGACCTGAAGTGCCAAGCGAACAAGAAAAGATTTGTGTATATGTCCTGCATTTTGAGTTCAATGTATTACAAATATGATTCTGGTATTCTGCAGTGTGTTTTTGATTTCCTCGTATCAATTTTGGTATACTGCATTGTGTTTTATTTCCTTGTTTATTTTTTACAGGCTACTAGATTAACAGCTCTTTTGGACTTATTGGAGAATTACTTCACAAAGGTACCAAAGTTAAAAATCAGAAGAAGAAAAAGAAGGAAAAGAAGAGAGGAAAAAACAGAGACAAAGGAGAATAAGGACCATAGCTCAAAGGATGAATTAAAGTGAGGTACTATTTAGTGAGAAAGAGATAGAGTTGGATGCTGATCATGATTAGGGAGTTGAGGCAGAGAATATTGATTATGATGGTGAGGATGAGGATGAGGGAGACAAAAAAGATGAGGATAAGGAGAGAAGCAAGTTGATGATATGGGGTTGGATGGTGAGGATGATGAAGGGTTGGATGGTGAGGATGATGGACAGAAAAAGGTAAATGATGTTGGTTTTGTTGGTGAGGTTGAAGGAGAGAAGAAGGTGTATGATGGAGGGTTAGATTCTGATAGGGAAGAGGTTGAAAAACTAAGCATACGATTGTAGATGCCTTCTTCTCCAAAGATTGACATGGAATCAAGCAAACTGGCGGAGGATAATGACTCTGAGATGACCATAGTGGGTGGTATGAAAAAAAGAAAAGGTCGAAAGAAGAGGAATCTTTCAATCGAATCACACCCCAAAAACAAACGAAGGAGAGAAAGGTTAAGGGGCAGTCGAAGCTGTCTGTGGGTGAATTTTTAGTCAAAGACAATAACGATTGTTCGATTCTGCTACACTTTGTGAAGGAAGTTGATCAAAAGTAAGTAAAAAAAAAAATCATTCACTTTGGTCGATCTTTTTCCTCCTAATATAAGCTTTTGTAATCTGTTTCTCTGTATCTATGCATTATGGCCGTAATTTGGGAACATGGTGGATACGATTTGCAAGGAGTTGATGTCCTTCGCTTGGTTGGTAATGATCCCATACAGCCTTTAAATGGAGAGGTGATTAATGCATATTTGAAGATGTTATGCGACGGACGTGAATTCGCTTTTTGACGAACAAAGGTCATGGTACGTGTCTGTTAAAGCTTCTTATCATTTCTTACAATTTTAAAACATTATAAGCATCTCATACGTTAGTCCCTTATTTTTCAACATTTCTCTTTTTCTTAATAGGATTATATATTGTAAATATGGTGAAGGACAAGAGAAAGGCACCAAAAAGAGACAACTTTGGCGCGTTCCTGAATAGAATAAGTAGTGGATCGAAAACAATGTTAGCACGAGTCGACAAGGATACGTTTTTATCTTGTCGATATGTGTTTTACCCTCTTCTTAACAAAGCAAGGTGGCATTGGAGTCTGATAGTTGTCCATGTCAATAAAAGGAAAATTAAGCATTATAATTCGTTGTGGAATTGGAGAATGAATGAACCTTTGGCCGAAGCAGTGGTAAGCACTCGATTCATTGTATGAATTTGAAATGTTTTTTTAATGCCTCAAGAGTTGTCTTAATTGAGAATTTAAACCATACAGATGGAATTTATTGTGGACTACATTAACGTGGTTTATGGGATTGAGTACAATGTTGGAGAGTTGAAACATAAGATCGACTATCGACAACAAGAAGGTATAGATTGTGGGGTCTTTATCTGTATGTGGGTTGAAGCTTTTGTGAGTGGGTTCTGGGCATGTTCCAGAACGGTTGATATTGGACTAAAGAGGGCGAAGATCGCGTTGTCCTTCTTAATGGACGAGCATTGTGTTTGGCACAATAAATCGCAAAGGTTAATTAGATGTCGAAGAAGCTCTAACTGATCATGTTGGGTCACTTTTTGATAAACGTCATTGGGTGTAGTTTTTTAATGGTTTTGAAAACTGATGTATAATTGTTTGTTATTGGAAACTGATGTATAATGAGATGGAATCAAGCACTGTAATTTCTTTTTTGGTGTATAATTAGTCATGTGTTTGCTATATTTTATACTGCATTGTCTCAAAAATGACTAGCTTATCTTTTTTGGTGTACTGTATTTGTTTTAGGTGTATACTGCATTGTGAAAGAAATGTCTAACAGTTTGGGATTGTAGCATTGTGGATTTAATGTCTAACCAGTTTTAGTTGTAAGCAGCCTTGTGTAAGAAATGGACAACAAGTTTTTAGTTGTATATTGCATTGTGTAATAAATATACTATAATGCGTAAGTTGTATACTTCATTGTGTAAGAAATGTACAACAATGGGTATGTTGTATGCTTCATTTTGTAAAGAATGTACTATAATATAGAGGATATATACTTTCTTTTATAAGAAATATACTACAATATGTTAGTCGTATATTTCATCGTGTATACTTCAACCTATTATATGGATTATTTTGTGTCGAATGCAATTCAAATAAGGACAATAGTATTATTGTTAATGTTCATGTAGATAATTTTTCTAATGTTAGGTTATAAAGTGGTTATATGAACTTACATGGACAAGAGTATCAAAAAAATTTCATTAACTTACATGGACTTATATAAACATACATGAACTTACTTGAGGTTACTTCGCTCTATGATAATTTGATCATGATTCAAACCTTACATGAGTAATATGACAAAAGGTTTCATGAACTTACAAATACCAACAAATGTAAAATTATTGTGTTACTTCATTTTACGAAAGATTGATCTTCATTTTACTTCATTAACCTACCAACAAATATGAGGTTGATGTTTTACGTCAATGAATATATTCTAACTATGCACGTTAAATCAATTAAGAGTCATTATTCATGCCAATTTGAACTTATTTATACTGCAATCGTATATAATGGAGTGTAATGAATCCTTTGTGTACTGTAACTGTTAACACATTTGATAGATGCATTGCATTCTATACTGTATCTGCGAAAAATTACACTATAATCACACTGATCTATACTGTGCAATTACACACAACATATCATAACAGATCATTAATACAGAGTCACAATATAGAGTATCATAACTTATATAATACATCATAATAATACAGAATCTCATAACCAACAGAATAGATCATAATACAGAGTCTCATAATATAACGGTTACTTAATTTCTTATACAACATGACTTCAACAGTAGCTGAGCGTTGTTACCCTTCGATGGGATTCTAACATGTCCTCTTGTTATGTTTGCATCTTTTGCATCGCGTATATTTGATTGGCTGCAACATAACCTGAGGTGGGATTCTTCTTGTCCTCCGACGTCTCGGCTGTGTAGGAACATTAGACGGGATAATAGGTGTTTGGTTCTGGTTGTGTTGGAAATCAGGCTGTATAGGTCCATTTGACATTGGATTGATGATCTCCTTGTAGGTAATCTTGTAGCTCTCAATTGTAAAGTAGCTGTCACAATAGCCATGCAAAGCTTCGTCGTTCGCCTCTATGCATGCACACGTGTGTTTACAAGGAATTCCATTCACCTGCCACACTCTACAAATGCATTTTCTTTCAAAAAAGTCCACGATATGAGTTCTTTCTTGATCAACCACCTCAAACGTCGTACGGCCTGCACTAGTTAGGCTTAGTTCATGGCTTCCTGCATACGACTCAAGTCAATTTCTTTGGTGGTACAAGGTATAACACTGATGGGCCTTCAAAACTTTTTTCTTGTCTTTCACACATGAGTTTCATGATTTATATACGTATTTGATCCACCATTGCTGTGATCGGTAGGTGGCGAGCATCTCGAATCCAACTGTTGAAGCTTTCTGCCAAATTGTTTGTCATAATACCCATCGATAACCAGGGAACAAAGTTTTGGACCAACACTCTGGATGAGAATCAGCAATGAATTGACGAGCTAGCGACATCGTGCCAATAATCTTGTTGATGTTACTCTGAAATTCATCTTTCGTCATTGCATATCAGCATTCTTGAAAACAATCATCCAATTATTTTTGTTCAATATTGGATACTTTGTTACCACCTGCAAAATTGTGAACAAACTGAGAGATCCGCAAATATCATATATAGGTTGAAAAGATAAAGTTTAAGAGCTGGATTGATGAATGTCGACCTGTTTCTTGAAGTTGTCAACAAGGTGTCGAAGACAATAAGAATGAAGAGCTCCAAAAAAGCACAATGGTATCGCTCACAAAAGTCCACTATGACGATCAGAGAAAAATACATATCGATGCCAAATTACACCAATGAAGACCGACATAGCATTACCAGGTCGAAACAAAACCATTCCCAGTTCTCGTTGTTTTCGACACTACAACACCAAATACGATCGGCAAAAGATCACCATCTGCATCTTTTGCAATAGCACTTAAAAGGCAACCTCTGTATGTATGTTTGATGAACGTCCCATCAAAGAAGATAGCAGGTCTGCATTCACTCACAAAACCAATCAAGCATACTTTGAAACAAATGAACAATCGCTTGAATTGAGAAGTATTATTCTCGAGTTCGTACTCCGTTAGGCTTTCTGGATTTGTCATCTTCAAGGTATCACAATACCATCTCAATTGATCAAAAAACCATCTTACTTTACCGTGGATTTCTCCTAAAGAAACTTCCTTGCCACGCAGAGCATGATGATATTGAAGTTGAACTCCATAATTCCATTGAATATCAGTCACAATCTCGATAGGCCGATAGTTAAGAGTCTATCTCAACTTTCTTTTCACGATATTAGAAACCCATACCGTCTTTACTTTTGGATGTCCTCTACTCATTAAACAATCTCACATCTATGTGTTAGATCACAACGTTGTATCATAAATTCCACTGATCTTTTGGATCTCGCGCATTGATACGCCACTTGCAAAGCTCGTCAGTACAAACAACAATTACCTTGCGCTATCGTTTTTTCTGAACTTAAAATCACGGTTTGTTCCATTAGCATAATTTCTGATGGCTACACGGAACTCATCGGCAGTAACGAACACTTGATCTAGTCCTGAAATACAATTGCGTCAAGCCTCGAGGAATATGTTCTCACTGTTTGGAGTTGTAACGAAAGCTGGACTATCATCATGTGCAGACCAAAAAAACAAAGTTCAAAAAAAATAAAATATTAGGATCAGTTCAAAATATACAAAAAAATATTATACAGTAAAGTATCAAATATATACAAAATATTTCAATATAAGTACTATATTAGATTCTAATTGTATTACCTTTATCAAAAATATATGTTGCATCATACCTAATATCTAAATGATGTGAAACACTTTATACTACAATCATCTTACAAAACAAGAGTAACAATATTTGCACTGCATCAGTTCTACTATCGATAAACACTTATAATATCTATACTGTGACAAGTATATCATGAATTTGAAAGCTTCAAATCATAATATATATATATATATATATATATACTGCATTTCTTATATAAAAATCAGATTTCTAACCCAGTACATGCAAACAAAAACTTCTAGCAATATTAGAAGTTTACCTTGTTTCTTGCAGAACACTAGAAGAAGAAAGCCTTGTAATGGGAGGATCTGTCTTCTTGGTTGCCACCATTTCAATTACACCCAACTCTGCATATGTGTAAACAAAACACATGTTCGACACATCACTATCAACGGTTAGAGTAACATGAGTTTGAAATTGAGGAGTAAAATACCTCAATGTGACCAAAAGATAATATATATCTATATATATACTGTATTTCTTATATAAAAAATCAGATTTCTAGCCCAGTACATGCAAACAAAAACTTCTCGCAATATTAGAAGTTTACCTTACTAGAAGAAGAAAGCCTTGTAATGGGAGGATCTGTCTTCTTGGTTGTCACCATTTCAATTACACCCAACTCTGCATATGTGTAAACAAAATACATGTTCGACACATCACTATCATCAGTTAGAGTAACATGAGTTTGAAATTGAGGACAAAATACCTCAATGTGACCAAAAGAGGATTAATTTGAGGATATATTTTCTTGAGTTTTTCATACACATCAAATGGGGACATTGTTTTGCGGATACAAATGGAGTGAATATCATCTTTAAATCTACAAAGAGCAACGAGCTTGATGTCGAGTGGTTGAAGTGATTCTTGACTCTCCATATCAAGGACTGTCATATCAATATGCACCATCCTGCTCAACTCGATTTAACTCTAACAAACTGAATGAAATTGTGAGTTGGTGAAATGTAAAATTGAATGAAAGGGAAGAGATGAATTGAATCCAATGGATGAATTCAATGTGGTGTGGTATTTGTTGGAACAACTCCTTCCCCGTCTTGAGAAATTGAGAGGCAAAATATAGAGGGGAATGTGCAATAATGAAGGAGAAGGAGCCGATGGTGCCAGGGGAAAGGAGAAAAGTTGGTCAATATAGACCCCACATAAATTGTTTGTTTAAGCCACAAGTTCCCAAAATTTGAGTAAAATATAAGGGTTGATTTAGGGAGTGAAATGTATATTAAAAGATATGGGAGAGTGAATGATAGGTAAAACTTAAAAAGGGGATTTTTACTCAATTTCTCATATTTATTTTGAGAGGAAAGTGTTTCGTTTAATATGAGACAGGAGGAGTATGATAATGGAGTTCACTGTATTAGTTGTGATTTGTGAGAGATGATAGAAAAATGGATCGTAACTGATATAATAGATTTGATATTTTTTATATGAGAAATTTGCACCATAAGAAAGTGTTCTACTTTCTCTATTCTAATTTACTTGTAACGTTTTTTTTTCCGTTATTCTGCAAGTATTTTGTGGAGTTTTTTTTTTTGTTTTAAAAATGTAAGAAAATGACGTCACTGATGTTAGGTTGAAGTACATAACTTAAATTATCATTTATGTTTCACGATAATTTTAAAAAAAATGATGTTTGATCGTCCCGTGATACGATTCAAATTTCGTATCAACAAATACACATCGTTAAAATATTATAAATAAATTGAAATGAATGGAGTACTATATAATTTTAGATAATCTAATAATAAAACTTTACAAATAATACTTTCTCCGTCCCATGAAAAACGCAACGTACGCATATGTATGCAATAAAATTATTCATGATAGGAATCGTTTGCGGACGATCAAACATCATTTTATATAAAATTATCGTAAAATATTTATGTTAATTTAAGTGATATTTTTCAATTTTAAATCTATAATATAATTTTTTTATATCGTTAAAATTAAATAATATATGATACGCAGGAGATAAATAATATTAGTTTGGCTACGAGAGCGTTGCATTGCCGTGTATGAGTCCAAATCAAAACGAGAACCAGAATTCTCCCAAATCGACGACGAAGAGTTCAACAAAAATGGCGGAATCGAATTCTAAGAGCTCACTGCAATCGATCAGAGAATGGGTCGTCGAGCACAAGCTGCGCACAGTCGGTAAAACAAAAAATTCCCAATTTTTCAATTAGGGTTTTGCTTTTAGAGACACTTCGTTGTTGTGTTTTGATTTTTTGTATTGTGGGTATTTGTTGGTTTTTGAATTGGTGATGATGTGAATCGACGATTGGGACAATAGGGTGTCTGTGGCTGAGCAGCGTGGCGGGTTCTATCGCGTATAATTGGTCTCGGCCGGAGAAAACCAGTGTCAAGATCATCCATGCCAGGTAGAAATCATCAGTATGAAATTTTCTTGATTTATTGATTTTTCTATGAGGATGAAATTGGTTTAGCTTTGTTTAATGGTTGGGTTTGTTGGGGGTAGTGATGTTTGTGATTTGGGAAATGGTGTGATTGTTGGATGATTCTTGTCTGATCATGGTGGTCATAAAATGTTGGCATTCGATGGGATATGGCGGCCTGAAAAATTAGTGAAAAATATAGTGCTGAATTGATATGCATGAAAGAAATAATCACCGGGATGGAAAATTTTGCACAACTTGTGTTGTACGGTTGGAGATTTTAGGGCGTGGTTGAATCATGTTTTTTTGGCGTGTTCCATGGATTTTATCTACACTGATTACAGTTCTGGTTTGAAGATATCTGTTTGGATTGTTGACTTACCTGCTTATTGGCTGTTATTGTTGTTGGACTCTTTACCTGTTTTGCGTATCTGCAGCTTTTTGTTTGTCATGGTACCATTGTAGAGTCTATTTTGTTACTAGATTTGTTAATAATTTAGTGCAATACATCTTGTGTAAAGTCTCTTCCAATTACCCTGCATTGGAATTTTATCTTGTATGGACTAGGAAAAAAAACAGATATTAGTCCCCATATCCTCATTATTTGTTTTCTCTGTTAGATTATCATATGATCACATTTTTTGCGAAAATGTCCCTTATCTTAATGCTCGCTAAAGTTGACAGTTTCTCATAATGCCTCATCCAGAGCCTTAACTTCTACACTACTATATCTCATATGATGGCAGCATATGAACATCGTTCTTTCATTTTAATTGTTTGAGAGTCGGTGATGTAATGAACTATTGTCTCTCCATCATATATGCTTTCTCTTTTTCATTATACATTGTAACATTTTGCAAGTATTTTAGCCATTATTTTCCTCTGTGCCAGCCCTTGTTAATATGTGGTATATTGTAAGCTTTGTATGTCGGATTCCTGAGGATACTGTTTTGTTGTTCGTTGCTTTCATTCAACAGTTTACTTGGGTGTATAATCTGTCATTCAGACTTTGATTTCGGGCAGTTCATGCTTTAAGATAGCAGCGTCAGTGAAGAATATATCAGGAGTTAATCACTAAAACAATGCTCCCATTGAATGGGCTTAGAACTTACGGGGTTTGCTACGAAGGAAAAAAGTGATTCTGATCTCTCAATTAAAAAAAAAAAAGGAAAAAAGACGCTCTGGTCTTGATTCAATTTGAAGATGGTTTTTTTTTTTTTTCCTCCAAAAATTAAGACCAATATCTATTATCTTCTTCAACTTAAATATTCTCTAATCATTAAGGTTCTTTGGGCCTTACAAAATATTGTATTCCATCAGCTTATAGAGGACTTCATGTGAGGTAAGAGTGAAATGATGTGGTTGTAACCATGAGCCGAATCTTTACTAGTTAGGTTTGGTGGTTGTTAGGGCTTAGCAGTTAGTGATACAAGGTTATCAAGGGGGATCAACTCCTTCATCACCTTAGCATGGCGCCTAATATTGGACATCAACATCATATGGGAATAGTGTATTGACATAGGATATTTGATATCGAGGATGTATTGAGGACTTATGTGATGTTTGCATATTCATTCTAAAGGGCAACCAACCTATATAAATAAATGCCCAACTAGTTACATTGTGCCTTAAAAGGCTAATTATGAGTGAAGAAGACCCAATGGACACTAACGTCAGCTTTATTTATTATTGAAACCATAAACTAATGCCTCCAAATTCTTAGTATGGAAATCTGGAGCTATGAATTGGTATGAGACGCCTTCCTACTCTCATAGAAGAGAGGCGCTGGAAGTTCTTATTGAACTTGCATCTTAGAACTGTGTTTTGCCTTTGAATTAGGATTTTTTTTTTAATATTTTCTACTTCAGATATTTCTGATTTTCGTTCGTTCAGATTTTTTAGTGCGATCATCAACTTAGCAGTAGGGACTGATATTTGATGCCCACTATTTACTGTGGACCTGCTGTCATTATTTGTCTGATTATTTTCCTTGACATGGTTGTTCCTTGAACCTCGTGACTTTTGATTTTATGAATTAGGTTTTCTAGTTCACTCAAATTAGACTGATAAACTGGATTTGCATTCTCTTAGTTGGCATGAGCTGGTTCGTAGTGTATGGTAGACTTTACTTCAATGTATACTGCTGTTGATATCTAAGAGGGCTCAAGCATCCTGCTTTGGAATCAGTAACTAGTGTAATGTCGTACTCCATTGTTATTGGCTGGAGTACATTGTTATTGGCTGGGCAGCATAGTCCAGGGGGTTCAGGGAGTATGAACATGATGTGTGATGTGTTGGCCCTTTAAGTTGTTTCGGATTAGTGCTACTGCTATGGCCATTTTCGCCGCAGATGATTTGCACCATTAATTTGGCACACCATTAACATCATTCTTTTTCTGGAAATGATCAGGTTACATGCACAGGCGCTCACCCTTGCTGCGTTAGCTGGAGCAGCCCTTGTGGAGTACTACGACCATAGTAGCGGATCAAAGGCAGATCGACTTGCCAAGTTTCTCGAATCAGATGGTCATTCCCGAAAAAGTTAAGGGAACGCTGTTGCTGTGTCCCATATTTCTGCCTTCGAAGTTCTTTTTTTGTGGGCATACTGGCAAATCAATAAGTGGTTAGGTAGGAAAGAAGTTGGAGTTGGAATGGTTGAAGATGTAGTGGTTATTGATCTGTCATAGCCTCAAAGTTGTAAGGTGACAGGATAACGGGTGCATGAATTTGGTCTGTGGGCATTTTGGGGTCGATTTGTACGAAGAGTAGCCTCAAGTATTGTGATCTTCAGCTTGTCTTCATTATTGCTTTCCCTACTGTAATTGATTCACATGTATTTGAATTAGATTATCATAAGCTTGAAGAAAAGTGCATCATAGCCTGTGTAACCAATGTGGTTGTATTTTGATCCCTCTGCAATTATATGCAAATATCCGTAATTAGTGCGCTTGTCCTTGTCATTTTCTTGACAGTGTTTCATGCATCCTCTCCTCGTTGGCATGTGTACCGAACAATCTGAGGAGATTACAGTCAGCATAAATTTGTGTCTAGCACACGCTCATTTTACGGAAGCGATATTGGAGGTTCAACAAAGCAACACACCTGCATCCGGACATTCAACTGTGTCCATACTTCAAAAACTTTGCAAGAATGTACCAAACATTACCCCCGAAAATCCTAGGCAAGATACACCTGGATCTGATATTACTGAGTTCCATGACTAGATACTGAGGCTATAAAAACGGACCAACCATTAACAGGTGATATTCCTTAATATTAGCACAGGCAGTAGTCGGGTAAACCCTTAGTTGTAGGGATATAAACAACAAAGTATCCTAGCAGGTATGCATACTGTTGGGCAAGCATGCCCACAGATTTCGTGCTATTCTTCGTCAGAGTCCTCCACAACTTTGCTCCTCTTGGCTATCTTCGCCTTTGTAGCAATATGTTCGTCTTCACCATCGGATCTGATTTCAGGAGGACCGTCGGATTCAGCTGCAGGATTAACCGCAACATTAGTTGCTTGATCATCTTCGGATTCGTTATGGAACGAGTTCCCATCATCACCATCAGCTTCATGGTTCGAAGGATCCCTGTCAAAAGCTTCCCCAGAGATGAAGACCGCGAAACCTCTAGATGTGCTATGCTTAGCATGCTTTAACAGGTCGACTTTGGTCACCTTGCTGAGTTGAACGAGGTACTTCTCGCAATCTTCTATCTGGAAGATCAGATCGGGAATGCATCTGTTTTCCCTCTTGATTCTGTTTATAGTGCTCTGTCTTGTCATTCTCTCAATTGCTTCTGTACCTCAAACGTGGACATAGCATTACAGAAAAACCGATGCACAAGGAGTTCAGCTATAAGATAGAAGCTTTAATGTAATTTTTTTTGGTCGAAGCTTTAATGTAAATTTTTCATCATAAAAAGAGAGGTCAAACTGTAACCAAGTGAGAATAATGCTAGCAACCAGCTTTATTATACCAAGACGTTGTACTTATCAAACCTGCATATTAAACTTTGCCGTAATCCAAAGAAAAGCTCAGCTAACAAATTTTCAAAGCAGTTTATCCATCTTATAAATAATGCAAATTTTATCTAGGAGCTCTAATTCATGCTTGGGTCATACAGTGCACCACAGGGAATCAGATTTGGATAAATACCAGTAAATATATGGTGGTTTTATGTTCTAAAGGAAATAAGTTTATAGTACAGTATACCTGTTGAATTTGTACCAGAAAGTCATATAAAAAAGTCAGTGAGTTGTTCGCAAGTTGTATCTATGAGACTCTGGAAGGTATTATTAGGTAAGTGCTGTTTGCAACCTTTAGGAGCAATTCGAAGCTTCGAGATTAGAGCTAACTGCTTGTAGAACTTTGTCGCAACTTTCAGCAGCTGTTCTGCTTGATGATCTGCATATTAATAAGCATCAATAGCGTGAAAGACAATGCCGCCTACGTGGAGTATTCAGTAACAACTACAAAGTGACCTCACAACCTTACCCTTCAGTTTCAAGGGATTTCAGTGAAAGCCAATAGCCTGCAAGAACAACGTAGAGATACATCAGTGAAAAATATATTATAAGGACTACAGACACAAGGGATCTCAAAATCCAAACACCACTATGTGGCGTTGTATCAGTAATGTCATGTCATTATATCGTGCTGAAACTTAGATTCCGTTATTCATGATCACAGTAATTTTGCATGCCTTAATCATGGGCAATGTTCCTGAAAAAGGGCCAAGTATATACTGTCATACAAAATTATTTCATACCTAATACGTTGAGTACAAAGAGCAATCTGAACCCTTAAAATCAAATATTTATTCCACTGATTTGAACTGCTAGAACAGGAAATACCTGTGCAGTTCGATAGCAAGTGCTGGCAATGACATCACAATAAAGTCATGAAGTGGTCAAGAAGTATTGTTCCCGAAGGGCAGGATCGCTTACCACCAAAATTGTAATAATCCTAGAAGTTCTGATTTCTGAGTAATCAGATTTTAAATGACGAGAAGATCTAAGACAAAATCTTGTTCGAAGAATTCTCTAATGAAATGAAACTATGACTGTCGAGCTGAACCCATGAGCACAAGCGGATCTTTTTCACCTTGACTGTCACTACAGGTCAATGTTTCAACATTACCTGTTGAAACATTTCATGACTATCAGTTCCCATTTTTTATTAGGGATTTTTTCAAAAAAAAAACCAACTAAAATCAAGCATAATTCCAAAAAAACATACCAAATTTTTTGAAATTCCATTTAACCTACCCAAAACTTGTCAAATATATCAATATAGCTACTTTTGTTAACTTTCCCTTAAAACTAACGGAATCTTTTTGGAAAAGATTAAAAAAAATCATTTTAATGAAAAATAAATACAAAGCCATACTCCATTCTTCAATATTTTCTCCTACACTCACAATTTTTGTTTTTATTGATCAAATGGGCTACTTCATAATAATTATCCGTTATATATTGACTTGAAAATTTATCGATTCTATCAATAAAAAGATAAATTTAAATGACCGAGATAAAAATTAGAAGAATTGAGTGTGATCTGATAATTATTTTTAATTAAAATAATTTTTTTGTCTTTTTCAAAAAGATTCCGTTAGTTTTAACGAAAAGTTAACGGAAGTAGCTAAATTGGCATATTTGACAAGTTTTGGATAGCTTAAATGAAATTTCAAAGAATTGAGTGTGTTTTTTGGAATTATGCTTGATTTGAGTTGGTTTTTTTTAAATCCATTTTTAGTATTCATTACTTTCTTTTAGGATCAATAATCCTTGATAAGCATGTGAACCTAATTCTGGACAATCAACCCACCCTTATGTGGATTATTAAGATCAAAGAAATTATGAGATTGCATGAAAACCACATGTATTCTTTACCAAAAGAAATTACTGATCTTCCAGAACTGGGCAAAATTAGTACTTTCCACTCAGACGCATCATGCTCAAGCATTGAGCTGAAAGAACAATCATGATAATGGAGTTGATGCCAATTGGTATATAGCAATTTCTCATTACCAAGTCAAGTGAAATGCAGGCTTAGCAAAGGAAGATACCCCTTCTCCTCAGTACTGGCAGTATTGCGGAGATTTAAGACAGAAATGGGCTCAACTACTTTTACGAAGTGAATAGAGGCCTCAGTTCAATTGAGGGAGAATGGGAGAACTTACAGCTCTCTGAATTACTTTCTCTACCATTTTGACACACTAGATATTCCTTCTTCACGGTTTTAGGTATCCACTTACAGTTTCTGGAACAAAATAAACAGTAGTGAGATGAGTTATATGTTCATAAAAGATGAAGAAGCCCCAATTCCCTGACCTACTTCAGCTACTGGTCATCCAAAGATACATCTCAAAGGGATGGAGTTGGATGTAATGATGTAGC
>JAOVYX010022706.1:2476-14299 GCA_035668315.1 Drosera spatulata
AAAAAAACACCCCCAAACCCCCCCCCCCCCCAAAAAGTTACTACCTTTCATTAAGTTGGTAGGGTCTCGTCGTGATGATTACAAGTCTAATCCTTGCATCAACCGTCCCTGTGGGTTCGATCATTACTACCACTAGTACAATTAATTAGAATACAATTAGTGTAGTAAGGGTATTATTATTCTAATTTGAACGTCTGACATCGGGCGTGTCAAGTCTTGGCATCTTTATAGGGGACGGTAAAGTTGAGTCAATAGAATTTTTTTTTGTTTGTTTTGATCATTACGTAGCTCTACTAATTTTTATTTTTTTTCCTGAAATTATTTCTAATTTATTATTTTCCTAAATGAAAAAGTTATTTGAATATTATTATTTTGATTTTTCAAAATTTTTAGTCTTTTGAATTTTATGAAAATGAGAAGTGGTAGGATTACAAATAGCCAAGTTTGAAAAATCGTGAGTGAATTCGAAACAATACAACTTGAACATCCGACTCCAATCTCAAACTCTACACCTTCTCCCTCATCTTCTGATATAAGCGTTCGACATAATATTCTCCCAATTGATTTCACAAATTTAGATATGGTAGACAATCAAGCCAGCATTCCTTTAAATAATCAAAATAATCAGAATGCTGAAAATATTCCAGAACCTCAAATTGATAATCACACATTGACAGAGTTAGCTGAATGTGATGATACAAATGATCCTCCATTGTGTATCATATTTCCTGATGTTCAAGGAAATTTTAAACTTAATTCTAGATTTTTACATAAATTACCATCTTTTCATGGTTTGCCTAGTGAGGACCCTCATCGGCATTTAAATGAATTTAGGGTAGTTTATGCAAACATGAAACCAGAAGGAGTAACTGAAGAAGTCATTAAGCTTATAGCCTTCCCATTTAGCGTACAAGATGCCGCTGAAAATTGGCCCTATGACTTACCTAAGGGAACAGTAAATACGTGAGGACAGATGAAATCCCAATTTCTCGATAGATATATTTCCACCTCTTAAATCACGACATTTTTAAAAAAAAGATCTGCTCTGTCAGACAAAAGGAGGGGGGATTATAACACGAGTATTGGGAACGTTTTAAACGTCTATGCTCAAGCTGTCCAAATCAACAATTCTCAGAAAATCTTCTCATACAATACTTTTATCAATGACCCTCTACAACAGACAGAGGATTGATCGATGCAGCATGTGAGGGTAATCTTCAAGACAAACAACCACGAGTTGCACGTCAAATTCTTGAAAAGATGGCTGCCAATTCTCAATATTTGAATCGCGATGATGAACATTCTCGTGATGTCCAAGAAATATCCTCGTTTTCTAATTCTGTTTATAAAAAGCTTGATCAATTAACTGATTTGCTTACTAAAGTCCTAACTACAAATAATAACATTCCTCAAGTACAAGCTTATGGAATTTGTTAAAATATGGGACATCCAACTAATTCTTGTCCTATGTTATAAGAAGAGCAAGCTAATGTAGTGGGATTTCCAAGCCCACCAAGTCAACCAAGGTAACATCAGTGGAACTATAATATAGATCAACGGTGGAGGAATCATCCAAATTTTCGTTGGGGATGTCAAAATAATGCACCATCTGTTCCCCAGCAATAAAAATTTCCTCCTGGATTTTATCAATTGTCACAGAATAATTTTTCGACTAATCAGGGCAATTTAGGTGGAATGTCACTTGAAGATATGGTTAAATCCAGGGCTGCAACTCAAATGGCTATGCAAAAGGATGCTAAGTAATGTAAAGCCAATATTCAAGATATTTGAAGCCAAGTCAGTCAACTAGCCTCTGATATGATCCAGTTGAAGTCTCAAATGAGTAATAAATTTCCTTCTCAATCACTTAATCCGCGAGAGAATGCAAATGCTATAATGCTGAGAAGTGGAAATGAGTTGAAGGGAGTTGAACCAAAATCAAGGGAAGTTGATGATGAATTGGAAGTTCAAAATAAAAGTGGTAATGATCATGACGGAAGTCATGAAGAAACCTTAAATAATTGAGAAAAATAATTCTGACCAAACACTGATCAAACAAACCTCATCTACTCCATTTCCGAGCCGTCTAACAAAGGATAAAAAAACTAATGGCGAGAAAAATATTTTTGAACTCTTCAAGAAAGTAGAGGTGAATATACCTTTATTGGATGCAATAAAGCAAATTCCGAGATATGCTAAATTTTTTAAAGAGCTATGCACCAATAAAAGACGCCTTAAGGGTCATGAATGTGTTATGGTTAGTGAGAATGTCTCTGTTGTTTTAAAGAAGAGACTATCTCAAAAAACAAAAGGACCCTGACTTGTTTACAATCCCTTGCGCGATAGAAAGTGCTGAAATTTCTGGTGCCTAATTGATTTAGGAGCATCAATTATTTTGATGCGCCTATCAATTTATAATACTTTGAATTTAACCAATCGGTGTTGTCATTTAACTTGTTGATAGGTCCGTTACATATCTTATAGGTGTAATTGAAGACGGTTTACTCAAGGTGAATGAGCTAGTAGTTCCTGCTAATTTTTATATTTGATGACAAATGATGGATTAAGTTCAAATTCATAGGCTCCAATTGATGTGAATAGTGACACATTGTCCATGAAATTTGATGGCGATACAATTATTTTAAATATTTATGATGCCATGAAACATCCAAGTGATAAAGCTTTTTCAGTTTGTTCAATAAATTCCTTCATATCACTAGCAGAGGAATTATTCAATTTAAATGAGTACGAATTCATGGAGACAATTATGCAAATCGATGGAGAGTAAGAAGATCTTAAATTTAAAAATTTTGATCATGATTTGACATTCCTTGAAGAAAGATTGAAAAATCATGAAGAGGTGAAAATACTTGAATTACCTGCAAATCATGATATGATTCAACCCTCTGTGGTATATCCTCCAAATCTCGAGCTACAACCCTTACTAGCTCAGTTAAAATATGCCCACTTGGGACATGAAAAATTTTTACCAACCATTATTTCAAGCCAATTAATAGATTCTCAAGAGGAAGCTTTGGTTAATGTTTTAAAAAGGCACAAGACAGCAATTAGTTGGACAATCGCTGATATCAAAGGAATTAATCCCTCCACTTGTATGCATTGAATTTTATTAGAAGAAAATTCCAAACCATCTCGTGAGCCTCAACGACGATTAAATCTGCCCATGATGGAGGTTGTCAAATATGAGATTTTAAAATTGCTCGATGGTGGAGAGATTTATCCAATTACCGACTCTCAATGGGTTAGTCCAATTCATGTTGTGCCTAAGAAAACAGAACTTACTGTCATAGAGAAAGATAATGGTGAAATGATCGCCACAAGAATTCAAAATGGCTACAGAGTATGCATTAATTATCGTAAATTAAATTCAGTAACTAAAAAGGATCATTTTTCGTTACCTTTCATGGACCAAATACTTGAGAGATTAGCTGGAAGGCCTTATTATTGTTTTCTGGATGGTTATTCCGGATATAACCAAATAATAATTTCTCCTGAAGACCAAGAAAAAATAATATAGGCGTATGCCTTTTCGTTTATATAATGCACCGCCTAAATTCCGAAGGTGAATAATGTCAATTATCTCACATTATATTTCTCATATTATTGAATTTTTCATGGATAACTTTACTATTTATTCCAATTCATTTGATGAATGTCTGAAAAATCTTGAAATGGTAATAAAAAGGTATATCGAGACAAATTTGGTACTTAATTATGAAAAATGCCATATCATGGTAGAAAAAGGATTGGAGGTCGACCGTGAAAAAGTGGAAGTCATTAAATCTCTTTCGTATCCCTCTTGCGTTCGAGAAGTACGTGCTTTCCTAAGACACGTCGGTTTTACCGTAGATTTATTAAAGATTTTTCAAAAATAGCAAATCTTTTAAGCAATTTATTGAAAAAGGAGTGTGAATTTACTTTTGATGATAATTGTAAGAATTCCTTTGATACTTTGAAAGAAAAATTGGTTTCTACTCCTATTGTTCAACCCCCTGATTGGAATTAATTTAGTTCTGTTGCACTGTCATTCCTATGATATTGGTAGACATTTTGGACTGAGACGAACAGCTCACAAAATTTTATCATATGGATTTTATTGGCAATCCTTGAATAAGGATGTGTATAAGTTTGTAAAGAGCTGTGAGCAATGTCAAAAAATTGACAAAATAACTAAAAGAGATGAAATGCCTCAAGAATACATCCTAGAGTCTGATTATTTGATATATGGGGTATTGATTTTATGGGGCCATTTTCGAGCTCAAAAGGTTAGAACTATATATTGCTGGCAATTGATTACGTTTTTAAATGGGTGGAAGTTATTCCAACAAGAACTGATGATGCTAAAGTGGTAATCAAATTAGTTAGAAATTATATTTTAAATAGGTTTGGCGTACCCAAGGCTATTATTAGCGATAGGGGAACCCACTTTTGCAAAAAGTTGATGGGCATCCTTTTGAAAAAAAAATAATGTTCAGCATAGAATTTCCACAGCTTATCATCCACAGACGAGCGGACAAGCTGAAGCCTCCCATCGAGAGATTAAGAATATTTTGGAGAAAATAGTCAATCCCGAAGGAAAGATTGGAGCGATAAATTGAATGATGCTTTACGGGCATACTGCACAACGTATAAAACTCCAATAGGGATGTCTCCCTATAGATTTGTTTATGGAAAAGCATGTCACCTATCTGTTGAAATTGAACATAAGGCTTGGTGGGCCATAAAGGGGACGAATCTGAAATGTGAACATTATGCGAAAATTAAAAGCTCCAAATATCTGAGATGGATGAATTATGTCATGACGCATAACAAAATGCGTCTCTTTATAAAGAGAAGTTCAATAAACGTCATGATGCAAATATTTCTCGGAAACATTTTGAAGTGGATGATAAAGTTCTTCTTTATAACTCACGTTTGAGATTATTTCCTGGGAAAGTGAGATCCAGATGGGAAGGATCATTTGTTGTTAAGAAGGTTTATGAATATGGGACGGTTGAAATTGAGAGTGAAGAAATCGAAAAAATCGTCAAAGTTAATGGTCATCGCCTTAAGCGCTTCTATGAGTTTAAAGATTCACCATGGATGGACGAAATTCCATTAGCATTGGTGAGACAAACTATAAAGCATTAAGTGAGCTTAAAAAACGTTGAGCCAATGACGTTAAACAAGCGCTTCGAGGGAGGCAACCCATGTTTTTAAGTTTCACTAGTTTAGTTTTTACTACATTCGTTTTGTTTTGTTTTTATAAAATTGTACGATGGGTTTTGATCTACGAAAATTGCTGGAACACATCACAAATGATGTATTTTAAGTGTTTATAATGAGTTAGATATATAATGGACAAAATTGGAATTTTTCAAAATCAAATGGGCTTATTTCTGGTCTGTAACGACCGTTACAAGACCATGTCACGGCCGTTACACAATTGATGCCATGCATTAAGCCCAAATTCCTCAAGTGTTCATCACATTTTAACTCCAAGTGAACTCAGACTTGAATTCCTCTCAACCATTTCACACCAACTCACCCAAAATCTCTCTAAAATCATTCAATCTCACTTCTAAACCATCAAATGCACCTGCATCAAGCTTTCATTTGTCCGGCAACACTTTGATTAGAGCGGTCTCATCGATTTGATGTCATGAAACACTTGGTATGAAATCCAAATTTCTAGTTAGTTTTGATCGAATCAATACTCTACATATATCTATTCGAAGGCGAGAATGTGTTCCTGGCCTTGGTTTGAATGAATTCGGCCCATTTTATTTGTTTTATGCTATTTTCGTATAGTGGAAAAATCAATTTTGTGAACTTTTGGCTCAAAAGGTTTTCGACAATTTAACATGTCAATTCTAACTCCACGAGTCAAGATGATGGCTAAACGGCCAAGGAGAGATCTAGATTCCTTTTCAAATCCATCGATTCCGGATCAAGTCGAGGATAAGGAGGAAGAACTTACCCCTTATCCATTAACTCATGAGATACCACGAGTTAATCATTACCGGCTTAGAAAGCTAGAGAACAACACAATGCTTCCAAAACGATGTTTTAATTTAGATGACTTGAGGAGGATCGGGGTGTGGAACGATGTGAAGAGGATGGGCAAGACACTTGGATGGGGTAAATTTCTCATAAAGAAATGGAATTCATATTCCAGTCTCACTTTGGAGGTCCTTAGCACTATCAACTGCTCATTCAAGGAGTTATCTCCAAAGGACCCTGAGGAGGAGGCTATTATATTCCAGGTGGTAGGTGAGCCTCGCTCTATGAATATGAACGAGTTCTCCATAGCTTATGGCTTTGAGCTTCGGGGAGAGCGGGACCTTCCTGGTGACTTTAAGAGTGACCAAAACACCTTCTAGGAAAGACTCACAGGTGAAAGGGTGTTTGAACCTAAGTATGGTAAAAGTACTCAGCTCTGTAACCCAGCTATTCGCACTATGCATTGGTTTATAACCAATACGATCTTAGGGATGGAGAAGAGTCAGGCTTCAGTTTCAGAATGGGAGTTGTGGATTTTGCATTGTATGCTATATGGTCTTAATGACCAGTCCAGCTATTCGCGCTTGCATGGGAGCATTTGTAGCACGCAGGCTGATGTAACACACCATGGGTATGACTTGAGGCATAGTTGTGGGACGCTTGATTACTCCCTTGGCGGAGTATTTCAGGGTGTATTCTAATGTTATTGAGGCAAATAGGCCCAGAGATCCAATTGACATCACCCTGCTAAAGAACTCAAGGATGCTGAAGAAAGAGGGAAGAGATTATTATCTTTGCCAAAGAGATGTGTGTGAGCCTAAGAGACTTCTTCCACTCCCAGTACGTGAACAAACTATTTGAGATCCCAGAAATTGGGGATTACAGAGACTTCAGGCCGGAGAGCCTGCTCAGCCTAGAGCTGTTTCATCACCACATCCACCAGCTGCAGACCAGGATGTTGAGATGCCTGATGCTCCTGTTCCGCTTGTTCATGAGCCTATTGACTATTCATAGTACCAGCTGGGTTTTTCGATTGCCTATCCTGGAGGCAACGAGCAGCAGCAACAGTACGAGCAGCCTCTTCACTGTCAGCCACCTCCACCTCAACACGACGATCTACTATCCAGCTGTCATTATGACTTGAGGGTCGCAATACAAAGGTTAGAAGGGAGTCAGAGAGCCATAGTAGAGGAGCAGAGATGCCAAGGAGAGGGTATTGATTTGATGGACGAGAGTTCGCTGGATATGATGGTTACCCTTCAACACCTGGAACAGCGCCAGAGTGCTTTCTTCGACCAGTTCCCTTCAACACCTTAATGATGGCTACCCTTCAACACCTTCAACACCCATGTGATTTCATATATTTTAGTCCTTGTATTTCATATCTATGTGTTTTAGGACTTAGTTTAGATTAACTTGGGGGTGTGTGACTATTCATGTACTTCATTTTCAGTCCAAGTCTAGTCTGTTGTGCCATTTACATTCGTAGCTCGAGTCAGTTAGTTTGCTTAGTCTGTTATTTCTAGCGTTTGAGTCGATGTACGAAACTCATTTTATTTATTATCTTCAGTTCACTTTTTTATTATTCTATTTAGTTTTCCTCCTAATAAAAACTAAATGATTCAAGATTATTAATTTTTATAGAAGAAAGTTCCTTATATTTAATTAAAACACAAAAATTAATACAAAACTTCAGATAATTTAATTAATCCTCAATGATTAAATTAGAGGGTAATTATTTAAAACGAAAAAAAAAATCAATATCCAAAAAAAAAATCAAAAAAAAAAAGAGTAAAAAGAATCATTAGATATTAAATTAAAAAGTACTCAAATCAATTCACATATCCAATTAATTTCAATTCACCTTAACTCATTAATAACATCAAAGTTTAAGGATTTTAGGACACACAAGACATTTAAAAACAATAATAAATACATAAAAAATAGTAAAAATAAAAACTAGAAAACCAACTTTAATTCAATCAATGAAGAAGAATTGCTAGTTTTATTTTTTTATTTAGGTTGGTTGCCGCGAAAGTTTCCAACTCACCATATATATTATTCATGCAACAATGAAACTCCATTCATAGTATTTTCATTATTCCATGCCTCTACGCTTCTATATGTATGCGTTATCCTTCTTTCAACTATTTCGTCATTATTTCTTTCATATTGTGAGAGAGGGACAGTTGTTCATTAATATTTGTGCAATGTGAGTTTTGTTTAGACAGTAATGTCATCGCCATAGTAAAATTCTGATGTCCCACAACAAGGACGGGAAATTTATGTGGAAAGAGTACAACGTTGGATGCAAGAAGATTACAAGAACCATGTTGTAAACCCTACACATCCATAGCCTCCACCACCTCCGTGTAGTTTCATTGCTCTCAATTCAAATTTACAACAAACAGTAGAGGAGCAGTGGAACCTTAAGGAGGCACTTGAGCGGATTGAACAACAGCTGGACCCGTAGATGATAGGGTGAGAGCGATTTGTAACTGTCATGTGTCCTAAGGACATTTTCAACCCCGCTCTTGAACTTCATAGGTGTATCTTGTCCTTTGCGCTTCCCTCCTATTCACATCGAGGACAATATACAGTTCTAACTTGGGGGAGGGATTAGTTAGTCTACTTTCTTATTTTCATTGATTTTACTTTCGTTGATTTTCGAAATAAAAAATTAAAAAAATTTGGGTTTTTTTTTAAATTCATGGCTTGAGCAAAGTAAAATGATGATTTATGCCTTGATAATTGTTACATTAATACATACAGTTTGAGTATCGTTTCTAAGGAACTCATGAATCTTTACTAACACCGTTCTATTACATTCCTATGATATGACCCTTTTATGTGTAGATAGCGCTTTCGTGGTAACTTGAATCGTAAATAGACATTTGCAAAAGAAAAGAAAAAAAAAAGAGAGAACTCCATGTTCCCCTTTTATGCCATCTTCAAACTTATGCGCCGATTATAGGGGGTATGGTGTGAGTTTTTGAAACGAGAAAAAAGAAAAAACATTTTTATTTATAAAACACCCATCTTCCCTGATGACCCTTATGCTATTTTTGATTACTGGAGAATGTTCTACACCTACTCACTTTTAAAACAAAAAGAGAAATTGACAAAACAATTTAAAACAAGAAAAAACCTTCAAAAGTAACGTGTCCCTTACCTCGGTAATCAAAATTATCAGCTATGGATAAAAGGGGGGACGTGGTATTCAATAAGAGGAGCTTGCAAAAAAAAAAAAAAAAAAAAAGAAAGAAAGAAAGAAAGAGAAAAGATACATATCCAGTAGCAAATCTAGACCTCCTTTGAGACCTTGGTGGCTTTGAAAACTATCCATGTTGGACGCATTTCTGACCGTAAGGAAGTAACGGGATGGAATAAATGAATTTTGAAAATGAATTTCAAAAATGTTTTGTCTTGCTATATCTCTCAAATATCTGCTAGGTGTAAAGCACCATAAGAGGGGATGATTTGAGGGGTAATTTATGTGATATGAATAAAGATTAAGGGCGACTTTGTGATGAATATTCCTTCGACATGTGTTTTGTGTTATTAATTTCAGGCATTATGACTACTTTGATGCTCAAGCTATGGGAGTTTTTAAGTCTTGTTAGCTTTTCAATTTCAAGTTGAATCTTTGTTTTGTTTTCAGCTTTACGTAGGGACAACCAATGGTTTAGCTTAGGGAAATTTGATGTGTGTAAACACACATAGTTTGTTGACGTAAACTTAGTGTTTTGTTGTGCTTGAGTCCTTTATATTGTTCTTTTAGTTTAGTTTACGTCTTTGGACTTGGATATTACTGTTCCATTGTTTTCGTGGCAGATTTTGTCGTATGAAGATGTGAATGAGTTGTTGAGTTGATTATGGAAGGTCATTACAAGTGATGATGTGAAGATGAAGCTTTGAGCGTGATCTTGGACGTGATTTAAAATGCTTTTTGTTGATCCAAGATGAAGATTTAATGCGTTATCATTTGTGGATACGTTCGTAATCAATTGACGATGTTTTGATGCTAAATGGATGTGTTTTTGAGCTGTAATGACCAAGCCTTTCCATTGTAACAACCATTGCAGCGCTTGGAGGTCATCTCTGGAGGTCAAGGTGTGTAACGACCGTTACACTTAAGTGTCACGGTCGTTACAGCCCTGTATCTCAATTTATGGAGGATTAAGTTGTGCAACGACCGTTACAAAGGACCTATTACGACTTTTACACAGGTCAGCATGCCAGATTCGTTTGTTTTATTTAAATTTCGGATTTTTTTCGGGTTTTCTATAAATACTAGTATATTTTATATATTTTGGAGAGTTTTCAGAGATTGTTTTCGCAGTTTTTCGTTTGGTCGTTTGTTCTAAAACCCTAGATTAGAAGTCCTCGATCTCATTTCTTGTGGACATTGGATCAAGGTGTCGACATTGGATCTCATTATTTTGACATCAGATCTTATCTATGCAGCATTGTATTGTCTTCTTATCCTTGTTGAACTTTAACCAAAATGATGATGCACGATTGTGTGATGTGTGTAATGATGTTCTTGATCATGAGTGAGTAGGTTCTTTGTAGCGAAATGTTAATGAAATTCTAGTTATGTTGGATCATAAGATGAAATAGATCACCTAAACCAGTTTCATATATGTTGATTGATGCATGAAATCTGACTTTAATCAATAATATCATATGGAATCAATTAGCCTGGCCAACTGTTGATGTTGTAACCTATCTATTAATCGCACTAAGTGGTTAAGTTGGTAGCAAATTACTTTCATGATTTAAGCTCATTGTCATGATGTTCATGTTTGATTGCTTGTGAACATGATAGTTTAAGCTTATTTATTTTTTAGCATATACGAGCTCATCGGTATGTTAGAAATAAATAGGTTAGTTTAATTATACAAGTTCATTGGTAATTAATATTATAACAAAAGCAGTATTTTATGCCCAAAGATATTGCAACCAAACCCTTCTAAAACAATGAAACCATATGAAAATCATCAATGATTGTTCCTTAAAAGTTTGAACGTAATTAGTCAACTTCTCTACCTTATTTCATATTCTCTACAATTTTAGATTGCGATTATTTAATTTAAGCTATTTACTTGGTTTATTTAGTAAGAGAAACAAACAACCCCCCCCCCCCCAACCAAAAGTTACTACCTTTCATTAAGTTGGTAGGGTCTCGTCATGATGATTACAAGTCCAATCATTGCATCAATCGTCAATGTGGATTCGATCCTTACTATCACTAATGCAGTTATTTAGAATACAATTAGAGTGTAAGTAAGGGTATTATTATTCTAATTTTACCGTCTGACATCGGGCGTGTCAAGTATTGGCATCGTTGTCGGGGACGGTAACGTTGTGTCAATCAAATTATTTTCGTTTTTTTTATCATTACGTAGCTTTACTAATTTTTTTTTTGAAATTATTTTTAATTTATTATTTTCCTAAATAAAAAAATCTTTGAATATTAAATTATTTTGATTTTTCAAAATTTTTAGTCTTTTTGATTTTTATGAAAAGGAGAAGTGGAAGGATTACAAATATCCAACTTCGAAAAATCGTGAATGAATTCGAAACAATACAACTTGAACATCCGACTCCAATCTCAAAGTCTACACCTTCTGCCACATTTTCTGATATAAACGTTCGGCATAATTTTTTCCCAATTGATTTCACAAATTTAGATATGGTAGACAATCAAGCCAACATTTCTTTAAATAATCGAAATAGACAAAATATTCAAGAACCTCAAATTGATAATCGCACATTGAGAGAGTTAGTTGAATATGATGATACAAATGAACCTCC
>JAOVYX010022707.1:0-14298 GCA_035668315.1 Drosera spatulata
GGGAGAAGGAAGTGGCGTCGATGATTCCCCCAAGGGGCTCAATGGAAGCTGTCTTGGCTCCCATCATCTGGTAGATCTCCCCCTCAAACATGCCGACCATCGACATCGGAGTGCCGTCGATGGGAGGACGAGAGTTCAGCGGAGGCACCTCGAGCACCTCCTCAGACGGTTCTCGAGTTCCCTCCAGAGGAGAAGACTCGGGAACGTCCCCGACCAGGGACCTCTGCGCCGTTCTCTTGAAACGTTTGGCCCTTGGACCAGCGGCAGCTCCTGCAGCGGGAGCTTTACGTCTCGGCTCGGAGCCGACCTCAGCTCGGGCCTTCTAAACTCGGGATTTTGGTTCAGCGATAGAAGGGGTCTGAGGGGCAGGCTCGGGAGAGAGCCGCTTGCCGCCCTCTTCGCCTTCAGCTTGACAATGGAAACCATCTTCTCGGGAGCTGCAAAATAAAGAGAAAGGAGGAAGTCGATCAGAAATTATCCCGAGTTTAAAAGAAGAAAGAAAAGGAAGACAGCAAGGTTGAGACCCACCAAAGCCGTGGTTCACCAGCTCTTCCTCTGTTAGAATGTACCCGTAGAGGAACATCTCCTCTCCAGGATCTCCCTCCCCTCCACCAGGAGGTTGTAAGCCTCTGTCTCGGTGTCAATCATCTCGGGTCTCTTTCAAACCTTGATGTTCGGGTTTTCAACCCACCAACTTCGGAAGGACCAGGCAAGCTCATCTTTTCGTTCCACTAGAAGGAATCTGGACTTCCAAACCTTATGCTCATCGGGAATTTTCTTCACGAGCTTGAGGTAAGGGAAGGAAGCCAGGCTCAACCACCAAGTCCTATTTTGACTAATATGGAAAAAGTTGAAGAAGAGCCAAAGTGAAATGGCCAACTCGGCAACCCCGACCCTTAGGGCAGCGAGGTAGAATGTGATGATCTGCCACACCACGTTGGGCATAAACTGGAAAGGAGGAAGACCCATGAAGCGAAAGACAGACTCTATGAAAGGATGGATGGGGAATCGAAACCCCCTATCCAGAGTATCGGTGTAGAAGGGGACGAACTCTGGGTCAAATGAAGAGAGGATTCTATGTTTTCTCTGAGGGAGGTAGAATTGGAAGAGTTCCCCAACTCGGTAGGCATCCGAGAGAAGAAGGGTCGATGTGACAGTAAGGAAAGCACACTCATTGGGACGCCTAGGATCTGCCCGACTTCGCTTGGGGGTAGGCCTTGAAGGACCAACTTCAAGAACCGGCTCGGGATCAACCCCAAAAACCGTTTTCCTTATGGGAACAGACTCATCCTCAGAGGAAGACGGCGACTAGACTTCCCTAGGTCGGGACTCCGCCCCCTCCGTATTCGAAGAAGGCAAGGACACCCTTTTCCCTGGGATGGACGGGGTTTTTAGGCTGAAATCGTCCATGTCCTGGGGAACTCTCCTAAGCCTAGGTCTCCTATACAAGGGAAATGAGAATGTGAAGTGGAGAGGGAGGGACCATCCCCTTAAATAGGGGATGGACCACCTCCCCCTGTGGGCTTTTATTGGGAAGGCCCAAAGGCCCAATAGCTTTTAGCGGGAAAACCAGGAGTCCACCACTCAGGGGCTGCCACGTCACCTAGGGATCTGGAAAGACACTTGCATTGATGGATGGGATGCATTAATTCTGTCATTATGATGCCTCCATCAGTGCTATCATTTTCAAGGTGACGTTTGAAGTTCTTTCATCATTAACTCCAGTTTCCGAAATCGGTTAGGATTCAACCTTATCCATTCGAGAATGGATAAGCCTCAACTCAGTCAAACCTTTAATCTTACCCACTCTCGAAGGGACAAGGCTCAACTCGATCAAATCCTTGAGGATTGCCAAGTCGGTCAACCAAGCCCCCGAACTAAAGGCCGAAGGTCCAAAAAGGTCAAAGGGATCAAAGGTCTGAAGGCCAAAGTCCTGACCTCACTGAGCTCCCGACCTAGACTCTCCAACTCGGGATCTTGGGGGCAAGTGTTGGTACTAAACATATGAAGAACCTATGGGCTAGTGGCCCAATAAAAGGCCCAAAATCATTAAGCCAAGAGACAATTAGGAAAGGGCAAGTGGCATCCCATGGATGGCTAAATCCCACACCTTCTAAGGTGGTGACAAGCATCCACCATACAAAGGGTGAATAGTATCCTATAAATACCCTCATTTACTACCCACAAAGGTAAGTTCCCTTCGAACCCAAAAGCTTTGTTATTTCAGTCACTAAAGCCGTTTTTGGATAAGTACTGACTTAGACATCGGAACCGGTCCCCGAGGATCCCACCTCAAGTCCGATTAACCGAGCTTGTTGTTTCTACTCCGTGTAGGTTTTCGTGTTTGGACCAGGCCCCAATCACCTAATCCAGTAAACCCCCAGCCTGGGCCCAAGGAGCTCAGGCTCGGCTTCCGAACTCGAGCCCATCATTCCCGACTTCGGCACAAACAATTAGGGCTTCCCCTCTTAAGATAGCCTTTGAAAGCAGTAAAAAAAGAAAGTAAACCTTTCACTAATCGATTGATAATAAACTATGGATAAGGCTAAGACAAGGGTGGATACTCTACTCTACATTCACTTACTCATTAAAAAACCTATCACTCTCGGAGGTTTTGACGATCGGATAGGAAATCGACTCTATCTACTGATACGGAATTCAATTATAGCAAAAGTGATGTCAGAAGGTAAAATTATGTTAAAAGTTGCATCATAAGGTATAACATCTTTGTTATTATCGGGTGGAACGATGGCACATTCTCGATTTAAAATTCCTTTTTCAATAGATGAATATTCAACATGTGAGATTAAAAAAGAACCCAATTTGCGAATTTAATTAGTAAGACTTCACTTATACTTTGGGAAGCACAATGGTTGATAAATATTGAAAGATTTGCTTCAAAATAAAAACAAAATTTTTGAAGGTATGATTGTATTATTAGGAGGTGATTTTAGACAAATTTTAGCAGTAAAACAAAAGGATGGAAAAACAAAATATTAAATGCTTCAATTAATAATTCATACCCATGGTCAAAATATGAGGTTATTATTCTTAAACAAAATATGAGACTATTAAATGCATCTTTAACTGCAAACCAAAAAAGAAAACACTCATAATTTGTTCAATGGATTTTAGATATTGGAGATAACTCTTTAGATGGTATAAAAGTAAATGATGAAAAGGACAGCACATGGATAAAAATACCAAAAAAAATTATTGTCAAAGGTGAATCAGATAGTATAGATGCAATTATCAAAGCAATATATAAAAATTAGCCAAAAGATATGATGATTCCAATTATTTGAAAGAAAGGGCAATAGCTACCCCAAAAAATAAAACTATGGACGAAATACTTACATATTATCATTGGTTCCTAAACTAAACAAATATTATTATAGTAGTGATTTTAGTTATTCTTCTTCCGATAATTTAAAAAATTTAAATTTATTATATCCTATTGAAATATTAAGTACATTAAATTTCAATAACTTATCACCTCATAAACTACAATTAAAGAGAGGAATACCAAGTATGTTTCTGAGAAATATTGATCAAAGCAATGGATTATGTAATGGTATGAGGATTTTTATTACACGACTTACTAATACAATTATAGAAGGAACAATTCTCATCGAAAATAACATTGGGCAAAAAGTATTTATCCCAAGAATAGAGATGTTAGTAAATGATACAAAGTGGCCATTCATTATGAAAATACGCCAATTCCCGTTAGAGTAAGTTATGCAATGACAATAAATAAAAGTCAAGGTCAATCATTACAAAAAATGATTTTTTTCAAAAAAAAAAAAAAAAAACAAACAAAGTCGAATCAAGTATAATTCCAAAAAACACACCACTTCTTTGAAATTCCATTTAAACTGTCCAAATTATGTCGAATATATCAATTTAGCTATTTTCGTTAACTTTCTATTAAAACTAACAGAATCTTTAAAAGACAAAAAAAATCATTTTTTTGGAACGCGTGTTAATTTTATGTCAAATCAAGGAAGGGTTTATACATACATCAGTAAGGAAACCTACACATACAAACCACAAAAAAAAAAAAAAAAAAAACCAGAATTACACAATGAAGCCTTAATAGCAGCAAATAACGCACAACTTCACATCACAGTAGGCTCAGCTCAGACAGAAATAAGCACCCAGGTCACATTAGCCCCTCCTCCTCATTCCTTTTCAAACCATCGGCAGGATCATATCATGATAAATAGAGCTTAACAAGTAATTCAGATGATAAAGACACCATACGAAATAGTCTTCTATTCCTTTCAGCCCAGAGTTCATACACTACATGAGCAAACAGCTTTCGTCGCTGCTTAGACAACAAGGTCTTCCCAATTGACACCTTCAAAAACCAAGCCAGGAAGAGATCCCATGTCAAGGACCTAGGCAAACATAGCTTCAGCTCTTTCCAAACAAGGAAAAATACCATCTGGGAATAAGGACAGCTACAAAGAAGATGATCTCTATCTTCAACAGCAGATTGACATAATTCATAAGTTCATCCTCAATAATGTTCAATACATACAAACGACTCTTTCTTCTCACTCTATTAAGAATAGCAAGCCATAGAATAAAGCCATGATGAGGAAAAATCTCCTTACACCACCATATTTCCCACCAAGGCACTTTGTTAGGAGAACCAGCCAACGACTTATAGCCATCTTTGGTTTTTATAATCTTCTATTCCAAAAGGTCTCCATAAAGAAGGATCATATGAAGTATCAACCTGGATCACCAAAGAATCTCTCACCCTTAGAAGTTCCTTCCCTACCCAAGAGGAACCACGATTAGCAATAATAGACCAAATAGAGAGCCTTTTCAGATAATAAACATGGATCCATTTGATCCAAAGCCTCTCCTTCTTCTTAGCAATATCCTAGATTAGCTTAAAGAGCAACAAGACATTCCACCATCTAAACTGAAGAATACCAAGACCACCCCGTTCTTTCGGTTTACAAATCTCACTCCAAGCAACCAGTGCCTTCTTTCTATTTAAAGCCAACCCACTCCAAAGATAAGAACGGCAAAGAGCTTCCATTTCATCCATAACGGCCGTTGGGATGAGAAAAATCTGCCCCCTGTATACATGAACAGCAACAAGGACAGCTTTGATTAATTGGACTCTAACAGAATAAGAAAGCAATCTTGTAGACCAAGAGGTGATTCGCTTTGTCATTTTCTCTAAAAGAGGAGTATAATGTTGAACATTCAAACGCTTAGAAGACAAAGGAACCCCCAAATATTTAACTGAAAGATGACCTATGTTCATATTCAACAAAGTAGCAAGCATAGCTCTATCAGCCATAGCCACACCCCAAAAGAAAACTGAGCTCTTGTTGATATCAATCTCAAGATTAGACGCATCCGAAAAAATATCAAGACCAACTTTGAGAAGCTTAATAGAAGTCACATCAGCTCGACAAAATAACTTGAGATCATCAGCAAAATTAATGTTGATGATATTCAACCTGCTGTATCTAGGGTGATGGCTAAAACCAGGGGACTTGCCCAGACGCTTCATAATTCGAGAAAGATACTCCATGGCAAGAACAAAGAGATAGGGTGCCATAGGATCACCTTGACGAACACCACACTTGCCTTTAAAAATTACTCAAAACACCATTGAAAGTAATAGAGTACCATACAATGGTGACATAAGCCATAATCCAAGAACAAAATCTGGGTGGGAACTGCAGCTTATACAACATCTCTTCAATAAATTCCCAATGAATCATAAGTGGGATTGTCACCCTTGTCAATAAGATGCAAAACAGTCATGCCAAGGTTTTTCAGAAGGATACCAAAATCAAAGAAACTGAGAATAGCAAAAGTAATTTCCTCACCCACCACAAGCCAACTGCCCTTGAAAAAAGCAGAAGAAAAACCATCAATACCTGGGGACTTATCATCATCAAGATCTCAAAGAGCATTCTTGACATCTTCAGAAAGGAAAGGAGGCTCAAGTAACAGCTGCTGCTCATGAGTTAAAAACGGTCCTTTAGAAATAAAAGAGTCCTTGACAGCTCCCCTCCTAGGGACCTCAGTCCCCATAATACTCTGGAAATAAGAAATGAACTCAGCCTTAATCAAATCAGGGTCAGTAATCCTCACATTATCTTGAAAGACAATGCTACGGATAAGAGCTTTCCTTTGTTTACTACGAATAAGACTATGAAAATACTTGGTATTTCTATCTATCAAGTCAATCCACTAGTCCTTTACTAGCTACTTAAGGAAGGAAGCTTCAGCCCCATAAGGTACTTATATTCAAGCGAAGTCTGATCAACCAGCAGTTTTCCCTCTATAGAGTAAGATTCCCTCAATGCACCCTGATAAATACTAAACTCATTCTCCATCTCCAGAACCCTAGAGGAAGACGGACAATAAGAGCCACGATGCAAGGTTCTGAAGCTACCTTTCAGAATTTTTAGCCTTTGAAAAACTTTGAACATCCTAGAAACTATGACATTAGAGCTCCAACCCTTCTGAACAATGGACATGTACTTTGGATTTTTAGTCCATAGATTGAGGAATTTAAAGAGCCCTCTAGGTCTAATACCTCTTTTCAAATTGATCACAATGGTTGAGTGGTCCGAGACCCCTTGCTCACAAAAGAATGCTTTAGCTGCATCATATTCCTCATGCCACAGGTTATTACCCATTGCACAATCAAGTTTAATACGCATCCAATGAGAAGAATCTTGCTGGTTAAACCAAGTATGAAGGCAGCCCACGCTTCCCAAATCTTCTAAGCCAAACTCCATAACACAATTCAAAAAAGAAGGGCAAGGAGATATATCCACTCCTTCGTGACCAAACTTCTTATCATAGAAAAGGAAGGAATTGTAATCCCCAATAACAAGTCAAGGCTCATTAATCATTTTGCACTACAGTATTAAATTATTCCATAAGGAAAGTCTCTAGGCATGAGAGTTCAAAGCGTAGATACAAGAGAGCAAGGCCTTAACCTTTAAGGAGTCAGAAGAGATTGAGCAATATAGGGCTTGATCATTGCCTGTCACCTATTTCACCTTCCAGACAGTCAAGTCCCATCCAAGCCATATGCGTCCATTCTAAGCATGATAATAATCATTGAAGAATTCCCACTGCTTAAGGCAACCCTTCTTGATTTTATTGTACTTGGAAGCTTTCACCCTAGTCTCAAGTAACACAACCATACTCAATTTATTCTTTGCCACAAAATGCCTAATAGCATTTTGTTTTTTAGGCTTATTCAAACCACGAACATTTCATACCCCAATCATCAAGTAATAGCATCCCCAAGAGGGGCAGCAAGAGTCATCAGTTGTTGCTGAACTATCATATTCACTACAAAACTATTGTTTTCAGCATTTAGATCTCTAAGCACAGTGAATCGGCTCGGGAAAATAACAGGCTTCGAACTAGTTTTTGGTGAAGAGCTAGAAAATCCTTTGGTCACCAACGTCCAAGACTGCTGGTCAACCTTGATAGGATGAATACCTTGCTGGTTCTCAATAACAGGCGCTATAGGAACAGCAGCAGCAGTCAAAGGAATATCATTCACGAATATAGTAGCTTTTGGCTTCCATACCATTAGAGTCTAAGGTTTAGACCAACGGTCAGATGTCTTATGCCCCCATTTATTACACTTATAGCATTTCTAAGGAATCCATTAGAACACAACATCCTATTCCACCTTAACACCACCAGGGATCATGGAACAAAAACGTTCCACCAAGTCAAGCTGACTGTTAACATCCACAAGGGTTCTAGGGTATGAAATCTGTTCCCCTTTAGCAGTGAGTAAGTCAGTACAAATAGGCTTGTCGACCTTACTAGCAAGCTTATCAAGGGAGTTTTTTCCCCAATATTCCAAATTAAGGCCAAGCAGGTGTATCATTGTAGGAACCCTTTCAACCATCTCTTTCATCACAAAATTAGAGGACCATTTGCGCAGGACTAAAAGCTTAGCATTCATAGACCAGCTATTGTGCAGAATACGCATCTGATCAATAGCATTAGCAAAGTTGAAGATAAAATAACCATCATTGTGAAGGTATATATATGAGGGGTCACAACATCCTTCCACAAATTCTGAACAAATCTCTTCATTGCTGAGAAAGGAATAGAATCACCAAGAACGTATCCAATGAGAGAAAAGCCCCAAAACTCCCTTTCGGGCATGATATCTTCCATGGACAACACGATTTTCTCATCACGCCTCTCGACATTAGAAAGCTACAAGTCATTCCTGATATCTCGATTCCCCGCAATCCTAGAACTCTCTAGAGAAACAATCATAGCATCCCCTTTCAGAGCATCAACATACGAGTTAGACTTTTCCTCCTCATTAGCCACAATATCAGCCCAGCTCTTATGAGATTTACCCTCCACATATGAAACCTTAACATCACCTCCACGATTCAATCCACTGCCATCACCAGACTTCATATTGATTAGACCTAAACTCGCTTCTACCACATCATGATTCCCAACAACAAGGGTATCTGAGTACATATCCCGATCAGAAATCTCAAACACAGCAGACAAAACATCATCGTGGTTCTTAGTTTAAGTAGATGAATAGCAAAGGTCTTCTTCGGACGACGACCAGGCTTCCTCATCGGAACGGTTGATTCCGGCTAGAATTGTTGTCACCAAGAAGAGCTCACGCTCCCAACCCTAAGTTCATTTTTTCTACAAAATTCTTTTAATTAAAAGTAATTACAAAACCATACTCCATTCTTCAATATTTCATCCCAACCCTCCAAATTTTTGTTTTTATTGATCAAATGGGCTACTTCATAATAATTGTCCATTATATATTAACTTCAAAATTGATCGATTTTATCAATAAAAAAATAAATTTGAATGGTCGAGATGGATATTTGAAGAAATTGAGTGTGGTTTGATAATTATTTTTAATTAAAATAATTTTTTTATTTTTTTATCTTTTTTAAAAAGATTCCATTAGTTTTAATGAAAAATTAACGAAAGTAGTTAAGTTGGTATATTTGATAAGTTTTGGGTAGCTTAAATAGAACTTCAAAGAATTAGGTGTATTTTTTGGAATTACGCTTGATTTGTGTTGATTTTTTGAAAAAATCCCTACAAAAATTTGATGTATATCTTAAAGAACAAGTCTTTTCTCATGGACAATTATATATTGCGTTATCTAGAGTAACATCACCGGATGGAATAAAGATATTAATAAACAATTCAAATACAAAGTATAATAAGTATGTGAAAAATATAGTATACAAAGAAGTTTTCGAGAATCTGCCTAAAAGATTTGTTTAATTTCTCAATCATTATTGTAAAATAAATAATCATCTTGCACTCTACCTTTTACATTTATGTTCTTATTATTTGTAAACTCATTTTTTATGTATGTTTATTTCTTGACTTTCAGCTCAATATGACGATAACATTACGCGAGTTGCAATCGTCAAGACGTTATGACATCATTGAAGTTCGTGTTGTGTGCTTATGGAGAACATATAAGATTGAAACAGAAGAATTGATGACCTACGATGCCTTATTAGTTGATATCGAGGTTAGCATCATAGTTCCTTTCATATCAAATTTTAGCTTCATACATTTCAACATTTCACCTGATTATTTTTGTGTAATCACATGTTTATTTAAATAACATGAAAGAGTATTTTTTTATTTTAATTTTTAAATTAAATTGTATTCATTAACTCAAATATTTAATTCCTAAAATAAATATTTTTTATTTATTAGAATCAAGCAAACACATGCAACCATGAAGGCTGAAGAAGTCGTTTTCTTTGAAGCTAAGCTGCACATCGGTCACATTTATCAAATAAAAAATTCCCTACGTCGGATATGCGAAGAGACAATTTAAAGTTGTTGGTCACATGAGCATGTTGTATTTCACACGCTCTACCATCTTTATAAAGGTAGACAAGGACAAGTTGGTCATTCCCGCTTCTTACCTTTCAACGAATTGCCCAATAGACTTAATGACAATGTTGAATTGACAGGTAAACATTAATTTTCCTATAAATATTCAACTCCGTACGTTTTTGTAGTTTCCACATTATTGTTAATAATGTCACTTTTATTATATTCTATATGCAGATGTATTGGATCATCTGGTAAGCATCAAGGATATTGAAAACCTATATGTTAAAAGGCGTTTAACCCCTAAAAGAGACATCATGATCGAAAATCTCAAGTACGTTGTTCATGAATATAATTAATGTATATTTTTTTAATCTAAATATATATATATATATATATTATATTTCCTAACATCTTTTTGTACATAATTTTAAATTCGACCGTGATGAAAAAAATAAAAGAGTCTTTATTGGGTAACATGGCTTATTAACTTAATGAAAGTGATGTAGCATCTACGTCAACATCGATTATTATGGTATTTGTTGCAATGACGGTAAGAGAATTTAGAGGTACGCATTATGCTTAAAGTTTATGTTTAATATTTGAATCATTTAACTTATTTATTTTTTATCAAGTCTAACTACTTTTTGTTATTGTTATTTGTGAAGGAGATATGTATGTTTCAAGTTCACCATCAACTATGTTCTACCTAAAATCCAAATATCTCTGAGTTATTTGAATACAAAAGAAGGTAGATTATTTTCGATATATTATTTTATTATATACATATTTTTTGATCATTTATAAACTTTTACAATATATTGACTAACATGGTTTTTTATAATAATGTTCAATATCACAATCACATTGTATTAACTATTAATAAAAAAAATAACAAATAATTATATACAATGATAGATTTGAAATTATGAATTCTGGAGTATTGATGCTACCAAAATCAGGAAAAGACCCTCTCATCCGTCATCCAGATAAGCTCAAGATAAGGAAGAGAAACACGATCTCTGAGTTGAAGGACCTCATTGAATCCGAATACCAGGTACAAAATGATTTTTCTGTATATAGATATATAATTCTGAATCAATGAAATTATTACGTCTATATATTTATGATCTTATATAATGGCAGGATACAGTTTTCACAGGTAGAGCAGTTATCTCTCGATTTGATGACAAACAAATGTGATATTACAAAGCATGTTACAAATGTACTAAAGCTACAAGACATTCTAGAAATCACTAGTTGTGTGATACCCATGGTGATTTTTAGAATACCCAATACCCAATCAAGGCACAAGCATTAGCCGACTTCTTAATGGAGTGTCGATTTTCCGATGGTCCAACCTCATTAACTCAGAAAGACAAGCCATGGAAGATCTACACTAATTGATCATCGAACGCAAGGGGGGTAAGAATAGGGGTACTCCTAATCACTCCCACGGGATGGGAGTTACCTTGTGCGATCGAACTTCAATTCATCGCCACCAATAACTCGACCAATTACGAAGCCCTTGTCTCGAGACTTCAGCTAGTCAGGCACTTGGGAGCCTCGACAGTCGAAACTTATACCAACTCTAAGCTCATGGTCGAACAAATGAATGGCGTATGTGAAGTCGGGGAGGCCATGAAAGGATACTGCGAAACAGCTCAAAGAATGGCTCGGGCACTTCCTGCACTCCAAGTGCAGCAAATTCTCAGGGGCAAATATGATGGTCGATCGCCTCAGCCGCTGTGCTCAAACATGAGAAAAGCCATACAAGCTCAGGTACTACACCAAGATTGTTGTTGTCCCTAGGTCAGAACCAGCCCCGAGGACGGAGACGCTCCCCTTAGACATAAGCCCATCTTGAATGGACGACATCCGGACTTACATCCTTAACGGGACCCTTCCCGAGGACTCGAAGGCTACCCTCAAAGTCAGACGAAAGGCTCCCGAGTTCGCAATGATGGGCGACGACCTATACAAGAGAGCATACTCCTCCCCCCTTCTCAAGAGCGTGGCCAGAGAAGAAGGCTTGGCCATACTGACCGAGCTACATGGAGGAGACTGTGGGAAATACCATGAAAGCCGAACCCTAGCTCACAAATGCCTAAGGCAAGGGTATTACTGACCAACTTTACGCACAGACTCTGCCGAACTCGTGAAGCACTGCGCCCGATGTCAACGAACCGCCGATTTCATTTAGGCCCCTGCCTCCGAGCTCACAACAATAGAAGCCCCGTGCCCGTTCGAGCAGTGGGGAATCAACGTTTTGGGTCCATTCTCCCTAACTACGGGACACAGGAAATTCGTAATTATGGCTATGGAATACTTCACGAAGTGAGCCGAAGTAGAGACGGTGTCGAAGATAACGGACCGAGCAGGAGCAGACTTCGTTTGGAGGTCGGTGGTCTGCCGGTTCGGGGTGCCCCGAGTTCTGGTCTCGGACAATGAAACCCAGTTCACAGGCAAAAGCTTCGCAGTGTTCTGTTCGAAGCACGGTATCGTACGGAGGTTTGCCTCTGTCAAACACCCACGATCCAATAGCCAGGTTGAGGCCATCAGAAAAGAAATAAAGAAGGCTTTGTTTAGACGACTAACCGAAGCGAAAGAAAAGATGGATCGAGGAACTCCCAAGAGCTCTATGGGCATACATAACAACCCCAAAAAGGTTCGCGGGAGAATCTCCATATGCCTTAGTCTTCGGGATAGAAGCGGTGATCCCAGTTGAGATCGAGCATCCAAGCCCAAGAGTGATGGGTTCCCTATCTGAAAGGAACCCACACCTAATAAGGGAAGAGCTTGACTTCATAGGAGAGAAAAGGGAAGTCGCACTGACCAAATCCCGAGCTTATCAACAAAACGTATCTCGGTATTTCAACAAAGGAGTCCGAAAAAGGTGCCTCGAACTCGGGAACCTGGTCCTTAGAAGGGCCGAGTTCGAAGTTCGTCAAGTTGGAGGAAAACTCACAGACAAGTGGGAAGGACCCAGCCGAGTTAGCGCTGTATTAGCTCGAGGGGCATGCAAGATCTCCAGACTCACTGGCGCCCACTGCCGAGGACCTTGAATGGGGATGACCTCAAATTCTACTACCCTTAATTGGCCACAAAGGGAACTCGACTTGGGAAGCCTAGAAAGCCAAGGAATTAGCCACAAAGAGAACCGACTCGGGAAGCCTAGAAAGTCAGGGAATCTGTCACAAAGGGAACCCAACTCGGGAAGCCTAGAAAGTCAGGGAATTGGCCACAAAGGGAACCCAACTCGGAAAGCCTAGAAAGCCAGCAGAATGACTAAAGAATACCCTATTCGGGAAGCCTATAAAGTCCGGATTAGACTGTGAAGAAGTCATGTAACCCGACTTATAACTTGCAATCTCTTTGATTCAATAAAGTTAAGTCGATACTCGGTGGTTAGTCCTAAAGCACTGCTAAAAGTTCAATGAAACTTGGCACCAGGAATGAAGGCACACTAATTCGGGAAAAAACAAATTCATTGATTGAAAAGAGTACAAAAGGGTCGAACACCGGGACAGATCCCTGAAGTCCGAGTTCCTAAATTAAAACAAAGGGTGCAACGGGTCGGACCTCGGGACAGACCCCCGGGTCCGAGTTCCTAAACTCTAAGGTGCAGTCAGTTTTGCTCAGGCGACCCCGAGGCATCGACTTCATCTTCGTCCGAGGAGACTTCTATTGTCTCTCTCTCTTTCTCGGCCGCTTCCCAGGCCTGTTCCTCCTCCTCCGTTAAGGCACACCCTTTCTCCCCCAACCTGTTTGGGCAAGAGATGAGCTCGATGAAAGGGAGGTCGGACAAGAGCTTCTTCTCCCCTGAAACCGCGAGGTTGGCCCCCTCGAATTCGAAAATATCCTTGAAGGCCTTCTCGGTACACTTGGCCTTGATCTCCTCTTTTTGAGCACGAAAGCCGACCTTGGCCGACTTCAGCATCTCGTCAAGGTCATTGGTAGCCCTTGTCCAGCTCCGCCACCTTCTCACAGTGCTCCTTGATCTCGTCATCCCGAGAAGATAGGGCAGTCATGAGCTCTTTGATGGTCTTATCTTGACTGGCCACCCTCAGTTGGGCAGTAGCAAGTTGGGACTCGGCCTCTTCCTTTGCCGACTTAGAGGCTCAGAGCTTGGCCCTCATCTGGCCGTCATGGCAGATGCCTCCCAATAGTGGGCCACCTCGGTGCATCGGGACATCGCCTACAGAGGTCAAGAAGTCCAGGTCAGTAAGCTCATGAACTCGGAAAAATAAAAGACAAGAACAGAAACAAGGCACTTACCCGAAAAAGATCATTATACATTTACCGGGCAAAATCCACGCGACCTTGCTTAGCATACTCCTCCCTGTCCTTGATGCGTGCCGTCGTAAGCACATCAAATTTATATTTATAAGAGCACCCACTTCACTCTATAAATATGGAGTTAAA
>JAOVYX010022708.1:3749-14297 GCA_035668315.1 Drosera spatulata
CCCCCCCCCCCCCCGAAGAAGCTCTTTTTCGTAAATTACTTTCTAACTAATTAGATTAGTTTGACAGTAAGTTGTTCAGGGGTTACTGCAGTAATGTTAGTCCTTTTTAAACTTAGTCTTGTGTTGAAGTCGATTAAGAATAGGGTTAAATAATCTGAAAGCAATAAACACTGGATTTTTATACTAATTAGGCAATATAACTAAAATGCGACTATGTCCCTTACTTAAGTCTTTCCTTGACAATCAGTGTGATATGTCAAGAGGATAGTACTAAGTGTGACTATTTAGGCTCACAATAAACCAATCTAATTACAATGTGTAAAAGACACAGCAACCCAGTTATCCAGATTTATTCTTCTTCTAGCAGGACTCAAAATAGCTCCTTGATCTTGTTTACCAAACACTTGTACAATTTTTACTTGCTACACGAGCTTGCTTTCAGATTGCTTGATCATATCTTAAGTAATCAACTTTACAGAAATGTTTAGTTTTAGGCCTTATTGCACGGTTTAGTTCACAGCGTTGGAGATAAATAAAAAAAAGGTTATTTTTCTGGAAATCACTTACTGGTATTTATAGGAAACTCCAAAGAAATAGCTGTTGTTGAATTCGTCCTTCCTTGAAACGTCGTTTTCTTGCTTTGCTGGAAACAATTTGCCTTACCTGTTACCTCTAATCTTGATGAAGAAAGAATGCTGACATTGTGCAAAAGTACCCTGTAAATCTTATCTTCATCTGAACTTTTCTGCTTCACTCAGCTTTAGTGCAGTTCATGCCTTAGTGTAGTAACCCTTTACACAGAAGGTGTCTAGGCTTAAACATTCCTTTCTAAAGATGTTCAAATGCTCAAGGCTTGATGTCTCTTTACTCATGACCTCAATGTTGCCAACTTTGTTGCATTCCTTCTGAACCAGCCTTGCTGCACACATGTCGTAAGCTCACTTTACAAACAGACCAGTCCTCAGCCTTGATTCATACTGAAACTATCTTAGACTAAAGTTTGCGAATCACTTAATTTCGACACATTAGGAATTTAGACTCAATAATTCAGTTTCTATGGAGCAGCATTTACAGTATGTGCTAAGGGAGTAGAAACCATATACTAATGTCAAGAATTGTCATTTCTTGACTGATCATGTGATATTTCTGGGATATGTGGTGTCCAAGGACGGAATTCAGATGGATTCGACAAAGATAGATGCTATACCCAATTAGGAGAGTTCGCGAAGTTTCCATGAGGCTCGTAGCTTTCATGGTCTAGTGTCATTCTATGAGGTTCATTTGGGATTTCAACTCCAGCATTATCCCTGTAACAAACTGTTTGAAGGGGAGTCAATTTCAGTGGACTCCAGCTGTGGAGACTACCTTGCAGTTGCTAAAACAAAAGGTTACTGAAGCACCTGTTTTGTTACTTCTAGATTTTGAAGATGCGTTTGAGGTGCACTATGACGCCTTTGAAGTTGGCATTGGCGGAGTTCTGAGTCAAAAAAGCCGGCCAACTACTTTAAAGAAATATTCCACCTATGACAAGGAGTTCTATGCGATAGTACGAAGTTTGGAGCATTGGTGGCATTACCTTGTTTCTAAATAGTTTGCTTTGTATTTAGACTATGAAGCATTGAAATACATCAATGGGCAGCTGAAACTGAATGTGAGACATGCCAAATGGGTGGAATTTCTACAATCTTTCAACTTTGTCATGCGGCATAAAGCAGGTTTTTGAATAAGGTGACTGACACGCTTAGTCGGAGACGGTCTTTACTGTCTTCTATGCATGTACAGGTCTTTGGCTTTGATTCATTCCGACATTTATATGAGCATGATGTGCAACTTGTATAGCTCTGGAAGAGTTGTTAGTCTGGCTTTTAAGGACGCTTTCTATTTAAGGGCACTCGACTCCGTGTGTCGTCGTGTTCGTTCGAGAGGCTATTCTGATGGAGCCGTATGATGACGGATTAGCTGGACAATTGGGCCCTGAAAAGTCGTTAGCTTTGGTTCAAGACAGCTTTTACTCGCCAAGAATGGAGCGTGACATGGCGTGTTTTGTGAACAGGTGCAAAACATGTCATGTAGCTAAGATGAAAGCGAGCAATGCCGGGTTGTATACGCCATTACCTACGCCACTAGCTCCTTGGGAGGATGCCAGTATTGATTTTGTGTTGGGGTTGCCCCGCACGCAGAGAAACAAAGATTCGATCATGGTTATTGTTGACAGATTCTCGAAGATAGCTAGTTTTTGTGCTGCCAATCGGACATTTGATGCATCTCAGGAAGCACGGCTATTCTTTGAAGATGCTGTGAAACTAAATGGGGTTTCGAAGACTATTACATCTGATAAAGATGTCAAGTTTGTGAGTAATTTCTCGTGTACTCTTTGGCGATTGTTAGAGACCAAGCTACAGTTGAGTTCGTCTCATCATCTGCAAAAGAACGGCCAGACGAAAGTGATGAATAGGAGTTTGGGCAACTTATTGTGCAACCTAGCTGATGATCATCCAAAGTAGTGAGATTTAGCGCTTCCTAGGGCTGAGTTTGCATATAACAAGACTGTCAACCGCACTACATGTCAGACTCCTTTTGAGATCCTCTGACGCCGCTGGATCTTATGCCACTAGCAGTTCAGAAATAGTTCAAATCAGATGTAGAAGCCCACGCCGACGAGATCAAAGAGTTACACTCGTAGGTCCATGACAGGATCATCCAGCAGAACAAAAAGTTCGAGAAGCAAGTAGATAAATGCAGGAAACGGAGAGTGTTTCAACAAGGTGATTTGGTTTGGGTTTGGTTAAGCAGAGAGTATTTTCCTAGTGGTAGATTTGGGAAGTTGCAACCGAGAGTAGGTGGTCCGTTCCGTATGTTGGAGCGTATCTACGATAATGCATATCAGATTAACCTGCCAAAAGAGTATAACGTTTCGAAGACATTTAACATTGCTGATTTGATGCCTTGTGAGTCTGATATGGATGATGTGGGTTTCTTGAGCTTGAGCAGTGATGATGACTTAGATTCGAGGGCAAGTCTTTCCACAGTAAGGGAGGAAGATGCACTTTGGTAGGCATTGGATAGTTTCAGAACAGGGAACGAGTTTAGGGCTTCAACGGAGCAAAGGGGAAAGGATTTGGCAAGGTCATACATGGATCAAGCGTAGAAGGAAACAAGAAGTAGCTAGTTTAAATATGACTGGGGTAATATCGATTGATACCCCCATATCCCATGCATTCTGGAATCCAGTTGAGCGACCTGGTTTGAATATGGCTACCCTATATCCAATATTACGGCCAGATTTGGTACTCTCGAAACTTTTGGGATTGTTTTCTTTTTTGCGTTTATGTCATGGGCTAAACAACTTTATTTTCTTTTCATTTCTAATTCCTTATTTTTGCTAAGTATAATTAGGTTATTAGGGTTGAGATTAGATCAGACTTGATTATTTTTCATTCAGTTATTCATACCCTTGCAGGGAAGAGACGAAGTTTTTCCTATTCCCATATCCATATCCTTTTCTATTCGATTGCCTAGGTCTACTGCTGTCGTGTTGTTTCTATCATCAGGCTGTTAGACCAAACAATAAGGTTTTGAAATTAGTTATAAGCCAAATAGCTTGAAGGAAGACACCAGGACATCAAGGGTTCAAACCGGAAGGATATAAGAGTAATTAGCAGCAGATCAGCAGAGTGTAGATTCTGGGGGTTATATCTTCTTGTTAGCAGAGTTGAATGAGGTAGTGCGATAGAATTAAAGGAACTGGAATAGATTCGGTTAGCTAGACAGAAGAGTTAGTTCAGTATAGGAAGCTAAGTGTTCTATTGTTAGGGGATCTGTAGGGCAGAACCGCAGAGTCGGTATATGACAGAAACTTCTACGTCACATAGATAGAGTTGCACAGGCTGGATTATCACAGGTCTTTTTTCGGTGCATTGGGAAATGGTTTTTGGGCAGTTCTTAATGAAAATTGAAGGTTCAGATTATTTCAAAGGACAAAATAGGCAATGGTTAGTTCATGGGCCTTGTACATATGGGATACTAGTAGAGCTTCCGTAGTTGATCTGAAGGAAAAATACTCAAGGGTTTACTTTGCAATGAAAATGAGATTAAGCTAGCTGAAATAAAGTGCTATATCAACTTCTTAGAGACTCACAAATACTTGAAGCAAGATTCTGTTACGAGGCTAACTAATTTGTGGAAGAGATCAAGAGAGCTCTAAGGATCCTCTCCAAGGAAGGTGTTCAGTAGATTAGATTGCACCAACTGTGTACTCTGAAAGAAAGGTTAAGGGTAAATCGAAAATCCCATACATAGTGAAATACCTCTTAATTTGATTACAATGACCACTTAGGGAAGAGAAGACTTATGATTTGGAGTTCATTTTAACTTTACTACAGAACCAGTATAAATAAATGTGCACTTCACTTTCTTACATTGATTTATGTTTGAGTGTTCTGACTAGATAACTAGGAGAAACAAAGTCCTTGTCATTCAGCAGAGTATTTACTTTACTGAATCTATAGAGCTCATTAAGCCTTGAAAACAAAAAGAAAACAATACCTCAAACCTTTAAGTTTTTAAGTAGCTTAATCAACCCCCCTTTTGGGCTCAATTTGACATACCAGGACTTACACTTGGCATCATGGCCTATCTCTTTAGGTCTAACAGTTTTTAAGACAGAGGTCCGGACTCTTGAATATACTTGCTTGTGAGTCTTTCTTTTCTTTTCTTTTCTTTTTCTTTTTTTTTTCCTTTTCTTTTTTTTTTTTTTTTTTTTTTTTTGCAAAGAAGTTACAAAAGGTTTCTCTGAGAATGACATAGTTGGGTACTCATGGTAGTCCTCCTCTGTGCACTGGTAAGAAATTTAGACATCGTAAGAAAAGCAATCAAAATGCACATGGATGTTATTGACACAAGAATCTTCAGAACCGTTATTCAACGATCATTTACTCCCATTATGACATATCAATAGATGACAAGAAACAAATTCCAAGAAAAGAGAAAAACTTCATTGAAAAGGATTGGGATATACTCTATCAGTCACTGGAACCAAGCTTTTCGAGACTGTAATTTACTGCAAAATAGCTCAAAAAGTACGGAATGCTTTGGTTGTTCGAATGGAGGAAAGTTTTGAGATCAGAGTAAAAATTAAAAATCTTCTCATTTAGAAGTATGAAATAATCAAGATGAAGGATAATGAAAACCTTACTGATTTCTATGAGAGGTTCAATGTGTTGATCAATGAACTTAATGACCTAGATTGATCGAAAGGTTTTGAATCTCAAATTTTTTGAGATGTCTCACTCAAATTTCTTAGCACCATAACTCTTCCCACAGTCATTGTTGTGCTATACACCTATAACCTAGAACTCTGCAAAGGAAAGAGGAGCAGAAAAAAAGAAGAAAAACTTGGCTCTTAAGGTAGCAATGCCAGAAAGGAAGGAAGCAACAGCGCAGTTGATGTGTATGAAAACACACATCGGTTCTTTATTCTAAACGTTTGTTTTATTCCTTTTGTATTGTCTAAATTATACTTTTGGTGTCGTTTTGTTTTAGAATGTTGGTACTACTGTGCTTTCATGTTTTATGGCAGATTGGCATGGAATTTGGAGTAAATATGAAGAAGGATGAAGAAAATGACAATCCATGAACTCAAAAAGCTGTATTTCACGTTTCACTGCCATTGCAAGTGCTTCGAGAGTTTTTACGGCGTGTTTCACCATGATTAGATAGATTAGTGTGTTTAGATATCATGTATAAGTTTTTAGAATTTTTGGACGTCATTTGGTATTACCCCTGTCGCAGGCACGACAGGCTGTCGCGGGAAAGTCCATGTCGCGGGCACGACGGTGGAATTTTCTGAAATCCATGTTTTTAATGCTGTCGCGGGCGCGATAGGCCTAGTCAAGGCCGCGACGATATGCCAGATGCAATCTGTTGAGTTTCAGCCGTCGGATCAATTCGGTTATGAGCCCTCGCCTATAAATACCCTTCCTAGGGTTGATCCAAGTAACAATCAGCAGGGGAGACGCTCAGGGAGGCAGAGACGGCTGAGAGGACCAAAGATGAAGGAAAGATGGGTTTTTGGAGAAGGGATTGACGTAGTCTTGATCCGCAACGCTTAGCGAATTCATCAGATTTTATTTGGAATGCTTCAAACATTGTATGGCATCTGTTCTTTAGTTTCCAAACTGACCAGAATATTTATTTGCCTTGTTATGATCAATTCCATGTCTTATTCTTTGAATATGCGTGAGTAGTTCGATAGTAGGGATGTGTTGATGAGTTTTGAATGATTAGATCAAGAGATATTGAACATATAACTCTAAACCAGAGGTGTTTTGATGATTAAATGATGCATGAAACCTACTAGAATCATCATATAACATGTGTATGCTAGATTGATCACCTAAAATACATATGTTAACGTTATAAATCATGCTAAATGATTTAGTTCAGTAGCTAATTGATATAATATGATTTAAACTAATTGTCATATACAATCAATGGTTGATAATGCATGTAACATGATTAGTTTAAGCTAATTGCCATGATTGTTATGTATGTTAGGTTCCATGTTATGATTCAGCTCCTGTGTTTTAAATCTTATTCAAGCTAATTGAATTGATTTAGATACCTTGAGTTAGTTTAACTGTCTGAGCTAATTAGAAGTTAAAAGCTAAGAAACGTAGTGAGTTAAGCCAATACTCATTACAAACATTCCATATTAATCATTACACCTAACATCTATAAACATCAATGATTGATCTAAATAATTCAAAATGACTCAACCATTATCCCTATATTTCTCCTAATCTAAGCAATCTACCCTGCTATCTAGCTTAATTTTATCTATTTCTGAGTAATTAGCTTAGCTATTACCCTTTTAAACAACACCCCCCCAAACCTTAATTTTCATATTTGTAATAGTTCTTTATCGTGACTAAAGAAAGATAAATAATATTGCGACTGTTCTTGTGGGTTCGACCCTTACTTCCACTACTGCATTAATTTTATATTTTTAGAGTGAAAGTGAGTGCATATAAATTCTAATTTGACGTGCCTACGACAACAAGCATCAAATTTTGAGCGCAGTCTAGCTCATCAAAGTCAGAAGAGGAGAACTCAAGCGGGGATGTGGCTCTGGTGCCCAGAAAGTTCAAAAAGTTTCTGAGAACTAGGCAGAGAAGAAACTTTAAAAGGGAACAGTACTCAAAGAGAAAAGGAAATGAGTAGGATTCAACATGTTTCAATTGTGATTAGCAAGGCCACTTTGCTGTAGACTACAAAAAAACCCCAAAGGAAGAGTACAAAAGAAAGAAAGCTCCGAAGAAAATGGAGTATAAGAAACAACAAAATGCACTTGCTGTGAAATCATGGAGGGACTTAGAAGAAGAAATGGAGAAAACATCAACAATGGAGGCACAACTCTGTCTCAAGGAAAGGAGTATAATTCCAGGCAAACAGAGAACTCTCTATTGACTACTTTCGTACATTATCTTACAATAGAAGACCTCAGGGGGGGCACTTATAGAAATCTCTACTGATTACTTTCATTTAAAAGAAATGTTTCGAAACTTTCAGAGGAATGTGAGACAACAAAAGGAGAAGCACATGAATTTTACAAAAAGAATCTCTAAACTAGAAGACTCCAATGAAGACTTCGCTAGTTTCAAGGACAAAAATGCCTCTCTAATCCAAGAGAATCAAGTTCTCAAGGACAAAGTCAAAATCCTTGAACAAGAAAATGTTGTCCTTCAATCTAAGATAGACACATGGAATGAAAACATAGAAGATGTGAAAGGAATTCATTTCATTCATGCATGAAAAGGAAGAGCTGGATTTGGTAAGAACTCTCTTGATGAAGGTGACAATCCTTCAAAAACTGAACAAGGTGAATCCTCCTAGAGGAATCAACCTAAACCTCATAAGGAATAGAAAATTTTAAGTCAAACCATGTTGTCAAAAGACAATATGGTAAGTCCCCTTATTCTACTGATATGTATTACTCCCAGAAAAGTAACAATAGGCGACAATAGAGTAAACACTCTGCTGTTAGCAGAAGGAACTACTGGATGCCATCCTTCTACAGGGACTATCCAAGAGTTCCACCATGGAATCCATACTGGATAACATATCACACCATTATTAGATTACTGCGTTGTAGATGTGGGAACTTAGATCCTATGTCATATGATGGCTGGAACAAACTCAAGAAAACCACTTGAGTTTGGGTGTCAAAGAAAACCTGACCTAAGGACCCCTAAAGGGAACCAATGTGCTAAATGATTTATCTTGTAGAAGCATCAGGATCAAATTCAATACCTGAATTATGCATGCTCAAGGCACATGACTGGGAATAAAGCTCCTCTAGTCTTAGATATAGAAGAGAAGAAAACCAACTAAACAGTTACATTACATTATTCCAATAGTGGCATTTAGATTGTAAAAATAACGGTTTGTTTTCAATAACCAAATTATTATAATTTATATGACATAATACTTCCAATAAGCTTCCATTAAGACCAAGTGATATCGGTTTAGTTACTTACTATCCGAAATAAACTCAACTAATACATTATTCCAAAAGAAGGCGTGACAAGCTATATGCATGCAAATCTCGCACTATGGCCCTCCAGAAGCAACTAGAGGCATACCTGCAAATGAAACTCATAACTTGTGAGCAAAAAAAGCCCAGTAACCTAAAGTATATAAATTTCATTTACAGAAATATTCCTCTAATGGCTATGGAAACCGTCGAAAGTCCCCAAAAATATTTTAATATAATAGGAGGATTTGAGTGCCATATCAAATAATATCGTTATGTAATATTTCATGCGACTTCATATCTCTTTTATGTGTCTTTCCTTCACCTTTATTGAACGGTTCATGACTTAACCCGAATGACACACTTTGATAGATATGCATGACTCAGATTTCAATGAAAGAATGTCAATCGTCGACCGGACAAGTCTATCCGAAATGCACACTCATTTTCTTTCTAGTCTGCATCGTCCAAGCGCTTATCCGTTCAATGCGGCTTGCGATATCAACATTGAGAAGGGTCTCCCTACAGAGAGTAACCCGGGAACCAACCACAAACGACCCTCTGTTCAATGCCGCCACGTGTATTCGAAGAGGGTGGGACACTACATCCTCCTCTGTAGCTAGTTCCCTACTTATCCGTCACAATAACTCAAGGAAAAATCATACTCAGAGTCCAAAGATTGATGAAAATGCCCATAAGGCTTCCAAGCAATGAAACAATAATCCACTCGGATCCAAAAAGTGGTTGAGAGAAACAATAGAACCCTAATTAAAGATGCAAGATATATGCTATCAGATGTATATCTCACCCTACAGTACTAGGTAGAGGCTATTAATACTATATGCTATGTCCAAAATAGATGTCTCATACATAAAGTGCACAAAAAGACTCTCTATGAATTACAGAAAGGAAGAGTGCCTAATATTGGATTTTTTTCATGTATTTGGATGCAAATGCTTCATCCATAACAATGACAAAAGGCACCTACCTATGTTTGAAAAAAAACCGATAAGGTTATATTTGTAAGATACTCCACTGAAAGTAAAGCATATAGCTTTCTAAACAAGAGATTTGATACTCTAAACAAAACTATGTACATCACCTTTAATAAGTATACTGTACCAGAGATGCTAACATCCTTGATGAAGACATTGTATACTGTCATAGTGATAGAGAAAATGGAGATTACCCATAAGAGAATGCAAATGGTTCTGAAAAGGAATTACAGTAGAGCAGGAACCAGCAGAGCAACAGATAGAAGAGAATTCTGCTTATGCCACAACACAGCTACAAGATCTGAACCATGTTGATGTCGAAAATAGGAAATGTTACTGGAATGATGATCACCCAACACAAAATATCATTGGAAATATTGATCAACTAGTAAGAATAGGAAGAGGAACGGATCTAGAATGCTTGTCAGCATGCTTTCTTTCAGAAATATAGCCCAAGAAGCTTGTGAAGGCACTAAGATATCCTTACTAGATTCAGGCAATGCAAGAAAAATTAAATAAGTTCAAAAGAAATAAGGTATGAGGACTTGTCCCTAAATCTAAGGATTATCCTGTTGTTGGTGTGAAATGGATGTTTAGAAATAAGGTTGATGAAAATGGTATTATCATAAGAAAAAAAGCTAGGATGGTTCCTAAAGGTTATTCATAAGAAGAAGGAATATATTATGATGAACCCATTGCTCCAATAGGAAGATTCGAGGAAATAAGAATGTTTTTAAATTATGCTGTCTATCACGGATTTAAGGTACACCAAATGGATGTAAAAAGTTCCTTTTTGAATGGTGAATTGCAAGAGAAAGTGTATGTTGAACAATCTAAAGAAATTGAGGACCATGAATTTTCTTCATAGCATGGAACCTAACATACATAACATTCATAGCAATTAGCTTAAACTACTCATGTTACATGCATTATCAACCATTGGTTGTATATGGCAATTAGCTTAAATCATATTATATCAATTGCTACTTAACTAAATCATTTAGCATGACTTATAGCATT
>JAOVYX010022709.1:0-14297 GCA_035668315.1 Drosera spatulata
AGTATCACAGTAAGCTATATTGAGATTTTCAATTAACAAGGGGAGGTATGCTTTTAACTGATCAAAGGCTTCTTTGGATTTTGGGTTCCACTCAAGTGTTGATTTGCTCCTCTCAAGGCTTTAAAGAAGGATAAAGTCTTCTCTACTTCCTTGGACAAGAATCTTCCAAGTGCTGCTAGGCATCTTGGAAGTTTTTAAACTTCTTTCTTAGTTTTGGAGGTCTTATTTTTAAGATCGCTTTCGCTTTGATCGGGTTGGCTTCAATCCCTCTGCTTGTGATCATATATCCCAAGAACTTCCCTAAGATAACTCCGAATGCACACTTGGTGGGGTTGAGCTTCATGTTATACTTTCGAAGCAAGCTGAAAGTTTTTGTCAAGTCGGATGGATGACCTTGAGCTCGGATCAACTTGGTGAGCATATCATCCACATAAACTTCCATCTTGGTTTTCAAAAGAGGTTGAAAAATCTTATTTACTAGTCTTCGATAACTTGCTCCAGCGTTCTTTAAACCGAAAGGCATCATAATGTAGCAGTAGGTACCTTGTTCAGTTATGAAAGATACTTTTCTTGATCTTCTTTCGCCATGAAGATCTGCTTTTATCCGGAAAAAGCATCCATAAAGGATGATGGTTGGTGTCCTGAAGTTGAATCATCTAGCCGATTAATCTGAGGTAAAGGATAATAATCTTTAGGACAAGTTTTGTTGAGATCGATAAAGTCAACGCACATTCTTCACTTTCCGTTGGCTTTCTTTATCATCCACATTAGCTAGCCAATCTTGGTAATCTACTTCTCGGATGAAATTGGCATTGATGAGTTTCTCCACTTCTTTTTCTATGGCCTAATTTTTTTTCGGAGCAAAATGTCTTTTCTTTTGCTTGACATCTTCATGTCTGGATCAACTGAAAGTCGGGGTTCCATCACTTTCGGATCTATACCAGGCATGTTTGAGATCTTCCATGCCAAAACGTTTGAAATCTTTCTAAGGAAGACGATCAACTCAGACCGAGTTGGTAGATCCTATTATATGTAGATGGCAGATCGACTACTGTGAAGTCGGTCATTCGTGTCTTTGTTTTCCTTATACTCTCATATTATCAAAGGGAGGCTTATGTGCCCTTTTGGAAGTATGGAACTTCCCGTGAAACCGACTAAGGGTATTTTTTTGTAGGGTTGCAAGTCTTTCTCTTTTAGTCCCATCCTTTTAATTGTGTTATAATAGATGATATCAACCGATGAACCTGTATCGACTAATATTTTTTCGACGTCGAAATCTCCAATATGTAGGGTCACGATACGAAAAGGTTATTCCTTTTTCATCTTGAGCCCCAAAGCATACTTTAGATTCATACCGAGCTCTTTTGGGTTTGGAAATTATGGATCTCTTGTGCTTCATTCTACCTTCTGAGAGAGAGAGAGAGAGAGGTTCTCCATAGATAAAGGACCCCCAGTTATAACATTGATCCTCGGCCTTTGAGCCAGCCTCTAATCATCTTCCGTCTTTCGTGGTGAACGAACTCGTTCCCTAGGTGGTGACCGGCCTTTTTCTTTCTTCTGTTTACTTTAATTTTTGACAAATTTGTTAAAGTAACCTCTTCTAATTAGGTCTTCAACTGCATCTTTTAGATGTCAGTACTCTTATGTATCGTGGCCATGATCACGATGATATACGCATTACTGAGACATATCTTTCTTTCCAGTAAGGAATTTTAGCTTTTCTGGTGGACTAACTAAGAAATTTTCTTCCCATGCTGCCTGTAATACTTCCTCCTTTGGTATATTGAGGGGTGTGTAGGTAGCAAACATCGAACCTAGTTTTCTTCCTTCTTTACCTTTGTTCTGCCTGTCTTTATCATCTCGTCTTCCACATGTCGTGTCCTCTATCCCGATTGTCAAGTTCAACTTGGGACCTAGGTCGGTTCCTTGTTCCCTTGGCCCTTTCTCTAGCAGTTAGGGCTGCTTCACCTTTTTCGTGTTGATTAAATTCTTTCATTAAGGCACAATAGTTCCAAGGGGATCTTAGGTTCAATTGATAAAACAAATCGAAACTTTCTAATCCATTGATGAGCACATCCGACTTTTGTTCGTCACTTATTTTTTCTTCTTATACTGCTGTAAGGTTAAATCATTGAACATAATCAAAAAAAAAATTCGGTTGGTCTTAGGAAGAGTTTCCGCAAGCGGTTTTGAGCGACTTTCATCCCCCGACTGCTGATGAAGTGTTTGGTAAACAATCTTAAGAAATCTGCGAACGACTCTATGCACGCTGGTAGAAGAGAAACAAACCAAGCTCGGGCTGCATCTTTGAAGGTTGTTGGAAAAACTTCGCATAAAATAGTTTCACTGGCTCCATGGATGTCCATTATGGATTCATTGTTTTGGACGTGTGAGCTTGGATTTGTGGTTCCATTATAAGTCTCCAATTATGGTATCTTGGAAAAAGGAGAATTTCCTTCCCTTATTCTTCTCTTTCTTTGGGTTATCTATCTTCTTTTCTATCAGCTATTCAATCGTCTTGACCATGTCTTGGTTATTTTTCAAAAGTGGCCTTGACCCGATCAAAGTCAAAAGGGCTGGGTCAAGCCCTAAAAAAGCCTTACCTAATCCACTAACCCCTAACCCCTAAACCCCTAAACCCCATACCTATACCCTAACCCTAAAACCTACCCTTAAACATTAAGAAATCCCCTAACCCCATACCCTAACCCTAACCCTAACCCTAAAACCTATTCTTAAACATTAAAACAAGCCTATTTGAATATAATTTATTAAAGCATGTAATCTCTTATTAGTTTAATCCTTCTAAACTTATGATTTCTCTTGAATATTTTTTGTGGTTTTGTATCTTTCACTCCATATTGTTCGATGAACATGAAGTTGTTTTTTTATAATTTTACTTCCTTTATAAATTTAGGGTTTAACATTTATTTTTTGAAGTAGGCATGATATACCTTAACGCTCGATATTTTTTTTTTTTTTGAGCAAATCTCTTTGATAAATTTTGATAAAACCATTGATGATTATAGAAAAACCATTGAAGCTTTTGGGAAATCGTCTATGGCATAGAAAATATCAAAAATCTTCAATAATTCTTTAGGAAGTCAATGACGATTATTGAAAAATCCTCTCAGGCCCGACCCTCTAAAGCCCAAGGGCCGGGCCAACTTGACCCTATATATAGTGACAAGCCTCAAAGCCCAAGGTCGGGCCGACCAAGCCCATGATTTTGACACCTCTAGAATGACCCAATATAACTACTTTTCAGAATTCGAGTATATTCAAAAAGCATTTAGGAATAATTAATTCTCCCAAACATTTACCCATTACATAATACTCTTTCTATCTTAGATAGATCACGATAAATTGATTTGACACGAAAATTAAGAAAATTCTTTGACTTGATGGTTTTTCTTATATTGTCCTTGTGAGTGAGTTTGATTTACGAGTGAGTGGATAGTGAGGAAAAAACTATGACGATGAAGATGATGTAATATAAAATAAAAATATTTAAAACTTTTCATCTTATAAAAATTGCTAAATATGAAAATGTTACAATTTATATGGGATGATCAAATATAGTAATAATTGATTTTCCTATATCTTGTGACCAAGCAAGCACTCGACCTATCTCAGCAACGCGTCACGGTGCTTGGTACCGTTTCTCTGATTCATTCCCGCAGCACGCCTGAAGCAAATTAGTTACTCAAACTTTGAACAACCTTCTACTAACCAAATACCCTCTATGCAAAGTTTCTGGAAAGCGTTACACTAGTTTGCCTTCCAAGTAGCTCTCTTTGAGTGTCTGCAATGCTTCTCGGATTGCATCCTGCTCTTGGCTGGAGTACTTCAAGCATATGAGTCTTTGGGCGACCCGGTATACCATCTGAATTGAGGAGTACTGCAACTCGTTCACATTCATTCTCTTCACTTCCTGTACAAATTTGTAGGCCACTTGTTGAGAAATGAGCATAAAATAAACTATAAACCAGTTCCAGCAAGAGAAAATACACGAGAGTGTAAGGTTCATACATAAATTCCTGACGTGTGAGTCTACTTACATACGAGTCCTGGCCACACTGTGTGTCTACCCTGTCATCCTTTCAGAATGAGCAGTACAAGGGGCGGTTTTCCAACTTATAACACATCCTAAAATACAACCACAACAGTTTCTACAGACAATTGGCAATAAAAAATTCTCCACTAATCAAAAGATTGTAATTCCCACCAACCAGAGTATTGTAGAGGAATAAGGAGGATTCTCATTGAAACAATGACAATTCACTTACTGTTATACTTCTTGCCTTCTGCTCGTAAAAAAAAAAAAGCAAAAAGTTTCCATTATGACTCACCTGAATCTTTGGTCCATATTCCTACAGAATTTTTCTACACCTCCTGAATGGCCATTTTACTAATGAGCATCGCAGTTCCTCTATTCTGTTCGGTTGGAATTTCAATATCATTATGACTTCACTTCATGTATTACTCCTAGTTTTCTGTTCATCAAAGGATTTCCATTCATAACTAATTTGAATCTTTCGTCCATAAAATTTATGACATAATTTTCCCAAACCTCTCTTTCTTGGATAAATTAAAGGTGTAACAAAAAAAAAAAAAAAAAAAAAAAAAAAAAAAAACAGGGATGCACAGTTTTAAGTGTAAACTACAGCACACAAAATTAACGTGGTTTACTTGTTCTGTGATCTTCGATGTGATGCTTCTAGCTGTTTCAATCACAGAGCTCGGTAATCCAGCCCTTTCTGCTAATAGAAGTCCGTAGTGGGGAATGTATCGAGGTCCATCCTTGAGTTGAAACTATCAACATAAATTGGAAATTTAGTCAAAGAACATAGAAATCAATGACAAGGGGAATAAACTGCAGTCACCTTAAAATCCAAGCGATTGTTCCTGATGTCCACATAAAAGTGTAAAATCTTGACATTTGGGTAGATAGTTGCCAACTCTGAGAGATTCTCCATATGGGTCGCAAATATAGTATACCTGAAAATCAATCCAAGCAGCAAGTTGAGATATTGAACAAAAGATAAGGAAAAGATCACATATTGTTGTATTCACCCATGCCTACAATGCCCATAAGAGCCACTCTGTATTTTTACTGAGTGACTTGAGTCATAAAGAATACAAAAAGGAAGGTATTAACAATTTGAAGGTATTTTCTTAAAAACAAGAGGCAACTCAAAGTCGAAGATATTAGGTTCAGTTTCTAAGTTAAAAAATCTACGATAGAGGTATGCACTAGTTAAGACGTCTCTTCAGGCAAATTCTCTTAGGACTTGAGGCATGGAATAGATCTCCCTCCGGAATTACAATGTATAGACTAAATGCCATATTATGTTCTAGACTCGAAACTTACTTTACCACAAACACATGATTAGGCCACTATACATTTTTGTACCTTAGGCTCTTAGCTCATACTGTTTTCACTTGAGTGAACGGACCCATAATTGCATCACTTAGTTTACATAAAACCACTTTTCTGGAAGTAAATCCATGACATCACTTGAGACTTGAGGAATTACGCATACCATCACTTTCTGTTCAGCAAACACTGAACCAAAATAGTTGGCTGATCAACCATCTAAGTCAAAGACCACACCACCTCTTTGAAGATGACAACAAAAAGGGAGGAGGAGATTGGTTAAAGAACTTATGCATACCAAAAATGACATACCGAAAATGATGTACCGAAAAGTTTGCATACATGTTTTAGCCAGTAAATGATACACCAAAAATGTTCTACATGCATATAAATGATGCACTATATCAGCAGTAAGCGAGTAGATAATTACGCTTTTAAAGACAACAGCTGCTCGCAGCAACTCCATGCAATTGCAAATCCATCAGATGAGGAAGTAGCCCTCCCAAGTTCATCCATGATAATCAAACTCCTTCATTATAAACATTTTGTCAGAGAAAATCCGAGCAAATTCACATTTCACTTCAAGATGTGAAGAAAAACTTTCATTGACCAACCTCTCAGTAACATTCTGCATGATGAAAGCTGTCTCCCTCATTTCAGTCATGAACTGTTGAATCAGAGAAAGTTTAAGAAAAGATTTTCTGACCCGGTTAACTTGACAGTATGTAAACAAGATCACAGATCAATGCATCCTAAATACAACAGATCTTTTTTTTTTTTTTTTTTTTCAATGTCGACACTATAAGACATCTTTTTTTTTTCCCCTGATAAGCAGTGTAAGATATCTTATTTGCAGAAGTAACAGCTTTGACTGACTAGATCATCTGGCATATTCTACTTAACTTTAAACACGTCCTTAATCTGGTTTAAAGTAACATTATTTATGTAATTCACATTATATACATAAGAAAATACTATTGATAACTATATATATCTATTTTAAATCACATAGAAAACCTAAAATATTTGAGAATTCTATGTTGTGATAATGTTAAATTATTTAAGTAGTTGTTATCATCTAATGATGTTACAATAATGAAATAAATATGAAATAATATTATAACAACATGCATGATATAATGAAAAGGTATTACAAATTAAATACATTTAATGCAAATCGTATATGTTATGTCATTAATATGAGACTAACCAAACTTCGTACTAAAGTAAACCAAACTTTGATATTAAGAAAAACTAAATTAGCTTATATATTTAAATAAATTTTAATCAGATACCAACTTGTTCAGATTTTCAGTTCATGAACCATACCGTACTGGAGTTGGATTCCAGTTGGTCGACTGCCCCCATCCGAGTAAATATACGATCAACCACTCTGATAGTTGCAAATCGAGCAGGAACATAGCAACCGATCTGAGCAAGGATGATGATAAGACACACTTGTTGAAGGTAAGTGCTCTTCCCACTCCTGAAAGAAACATTTGTGTGATTCTACTTCACCGGGAACTTAGATTTAACTCTTGTATATCAAACAATCATGGCCAGGTTGAAAGGATAAGCATACCACAACTTAAATACTTAGTGTGTGGAATGACACGAGGAGTGAAAGGAGGAAAATAATAAGTCCAGATCAAAATTTGAGGTCTTGACAGCTGCTAGAGAAGTAGAGCCTGCAGCTAGTTTGGTAGATAAGCAGTTATTTACTGCAGTGGTGGCTCCTGTTGCTGGTCTCAATACATGAATATTGTAGCTTGGAATATTAGGGGAATAAATAAGGCTACTAAACAACAAGCCATTAGAAGACTACTTGAGGAGTATAAAATAAGCTTGATAGGCATACTGGAGACAAGGGTAAAGGCACAGAAATTTAGACAAGTAACGAAGTCTTGTTCTTCAAGATGGGAAGTTATAAATAACTACTACCTCCGTCCCAAAATATAGTAAATGGTTTGACTCGATACACGGATTTATTTATGTGTTGAATTTTTATGCGATTTGTTGAAAAAAAGAGTTTTTTTTTAGTGATAGTGGGATTTAAGAGAGAGGAGGAGAAACAAGGTGGTGGATGTACTGTAACAGATAATGATTTGTTTTGGTGTTTTTTTATGTGAAACGATTATTAAATATAGTATGTTGACTATATTTTGGGACGATCCGAATAGAAAAATATGATCTATAATATGGGACGGAGGGAGTATTATTTTGCTTCAAATGATCGAGTATGTGTTTGTTGGCTATATTTTGGGACGAGTCGAATAGGAAAATATGATCTATAATATGGGACGGATGGAGTATTATTTTGCTTCAAATGGTCGAGTATGTGCTAGCTGGCTATATTTTGGGATGATCCGAGTAGCAAAATATGGTTTATAATATGGGACGGAGGGAGTATTATTTTGCTTCAAATGGTCGAGTATGTGTTTGTTGGAATAAGGAGGTTCTGAAGGTGAAGTTTCTTAAAGGCACAGCTCATACGTTGCATTGTGAAGTCTGGAGTGTGGATGGTCTGTTTAATGCATTATTCACTTCTGTGTATGCTTTGAATGTAAAGAAGCAAAGAGAAGCATTATGGATTCGATTGGAAGAAGGGATACAACAGCATAAACCCTGGGATTTATTGGAAGACTTCAATGCCTATACTGCTGCCGGGGAGAAAATAGGACATGACATGCTTGTTTATGAGCCTAGCAAGGACATGGCTGAAGCTGTGAGCAGCTGCGGTCTGGAGGATATTAGGGCTATAGGTTGTTATCACCAAAATGAGGACAGATGGATGAATATTAAGCTTGATAGGGTCACGTCTAATAGTATATGGGGTGAACTATATCCTAATGCTGAAGTGCAATTTCTACCTGCTCGACTCCCATGATCTTGAGGGTGGATAACATGAAGGCTGCTAAGACCTCATTTAAGTTTCTAAATGCATGGTGCAATCACTCACAATTCAAGGGGATGGTCCTTGGAGAATGGCAGAAATAAGTGGAAGGCACTTGTATGTATAAGTTAACTCAGAAAATGAAGCCCCTAAAGCCAGACCTTAAATCTTTAAATTGACGGGACTATACTAATATGGAGAATCGAATTAAGGAGGAGGAGGAGGAATTAAAACAAAGCTGAGAGACTGAGGAATAGCCAGATAAAGGAGGAGCTAGGCCAGTTATATGAGGAGGAGGATGAGGTGCAGAGACAACTAGCTAAGGATGCTTGGATTAAATTTGTTGAAAGGAAATCAGCTTACTTTTATGGGCTTGTTAAGGCTAGAAGAAGAAGAATGACTATTGGTAGCTTACTGAATGAGGCTGGGGACAGAATAACTGACCGTAATTTGATCCATAATGAGTTCATTCACTAAATCCAGTATATTATGGGGGCAGAACAACAGTGTAAAAGAAGGATTAATTATAAAATAATCAAAGAAGGGAGTGTGTTGACTGAACTGTAGCAACAATTTCTGCTTCAGAACATTGATGAGGGGTTAATCAAAGCTACTTTGAATGAGATAGATGAGAGCAAAGCACCAGGTCCGGATGGATATACAGCTGACATTTTCAAGAAAGGCAGGGAAATCATAGGAGACTGTGTGTGCAGTTGTGAGGGAATTCTTCTATAAAAGAACTAAACTTGGAGGATTGAATTCCACAGTGCTACATCTTGCAGCTAAGTGTCCTAATCCCTCTATTCCTTCAGATTTTAGGCCCATTGCATGTTGTAATGTGCTGTATAAAATCATTTCGAAGATTTTACAAAGCATTGAATTGAGCGTAAAAAAATGAATGCACAAAATTCAATTGAAATTGATGCTACAATAGTACATGAATTTGTCTCAGAAGTAAATCGACGCAGATGGTTCAATGGAAGCATGTCCTTACATGTTGGGACCCATGACAATCACCATGTTCGAAGCTTCAGACAGGAAAATACTATTGGACTGCAGGAATAAAAATCTTATATTAAATTCATGGAAAAGATATGTACAAGGAGAATAATAAGTATGAAATACAACATGCCAAAAATGCAAGCATATTACAATGAAGTCATTATGTATGCTTTCCAGAATAGGATGTCTTCCGGCGTCGATTGCTAACGGGCCAAACTCTGATAGTGTTAAGGTAGTTAGTTTTCAGGTGCTTCATATTCACAGCACGAGCACCGTAAAAGGAACATGTCAAAACCTCTTACCCGTAAATTGTGGTCTGTTGTACCGATCAACAGGCCTATTAGACACCATATTAGCAAATGAATTGACAAGCATATCTAGAAGGCACAGAACCTCCGCAAGCAAAGTGAGAACTGACACATCTTCCCGTATGGAATCATTGAGCGCTAAACAATCATAGAGGGTAGCCAAGTGAGATGAAGCATGATTCAACACAGCAACAGAACTTTAAATCGTAAGAACAAGAAAGAATTGTCCACAGATTAGCAAAAAGTATAATCATAAGATAATCCAATTTGAGGCACAACAATACTGGCCACAATTGAAGGCAAACACTGCTAATTAGGAGGAGAATAGAAGAAACAAAGTGACTACCCACTTGAGTTTATTCACACATAAGATAAACTAATAAAAGCATTAAAATACAACCTTCCAGGCACAATTCTGTACGCATGAAGCATTCTTTTGCTGCCGACTTGTTCCTCATGTTGAGCTGCAGAAATGTGAAAAAAAGAAGAAGAAAAGAAACAAACCTAAGCCAACCACATTGTTACACAAGGAGTCTGAACATGGTAATCAATCTCTAAGCTTAAATAATAGATGCATCTTTAAGAGATGGGTTCCCAGTTGCCACTTGACGGTAAAATCCAACGCGTTCACCTAATAAAGTAACAAAAGATCGAATTTGTTCAAATATACAATGCTGTCAATTGCACATTAATATGGACAAAGCATTTTGTCTGATTATATGTTTATTAGTACCAGCTCAACCAGCCATGAGCCTGAGAATGCTTTCACTAAGTTTAACGAGATGGATAACTGCTAGTCTGCTCAATTTTTTCACTTGTGAAGCCATCAAATTTCCCGGATTCTATCGATTTCTTCCAGAAAGGCATTCATATTAACATATTCTCAGACCTTTCTGATGTGCATACAAGTAGGGCATCCAGTAGAGAGTTTAACATTAGGGTATCCAGCTTACTATAAAGTCAGGTTCTTCAAAGCAACCAAGCGACAAATGGAAACTCACATTTTCTAATGATATTGAAATTTTTTGAATGTCTATTTATTTGTTCAAACAATTGATTGTTCTAGCTCTACCTAATATTATGCAATTATCTACTTCTTTGAGAAAGTGAAAGAGAAGCAAGCAGAACATAAGCACAACCAGGGAAAAAATAATTTTGTTACAACCAAATTTTCATGCACATGGACTGAAAGTTGACAAAGTCTAAATGAGTATGATACTCACTGAAGCTAATTCAAGGGTAGAGAAATGCAGATTGTTGCCATGCTTTACGACCTATTTTGGATCCACAGGAGTGCTGACAATCAGTAGAATCCCATGCAGTATTTATAAATATAGCAAGCTGATGTGCATCTGCAACCTGAATAAACTTGCTAGGAGGATTTCCTTCCACATCTTTCTTAGGAATGCTGAAATAAAAGCCCTGTCTGTTGTTGAATGGAAGTTTTAGATGAGGTAACTTGAAATCTTCACGGTACTTGTTGGCAAGGTTATGTATAGCTGTCAAGAAACATTGTCAAACATTCAATGTACCCATCTCAGAAATCCCATGCAGGCATATGTAGAGCAAGTACCTTCACTTGTGTCACAGAATGTCCTCCTTGCAATATCGAGCAGTCCATCAATTCCAGCTTTGACAGCAAAACACTGCTGTGTCAAAGCAACAAACGTAACACGAGCGTGGACCACATCCTCATCTATAATCTCTCCAATTCTGAAAGGAAGTGCACATTAGTAAAAGAGGACAAAGAAATAAATATAATAGCATCCAGCCAACGGGACTAATTTCCTACAACAACGACGATTTTAACGTAACTCAAGCCTCTATACTTGCTCCACTCGTGTTTGCGGATGATCCCAGATGAAAGATATACAGTCAGAGGACTGAAACAAGAACAATTTGGGGGGTATAGACAGTTTCAATGATTTGTCCTCACAATGAGTGAGTGTATGAGTGTCCCATGAATCAGACACTTCAGTTAGGGATATTTTGATCGTAGGTCTGATTCATCAGACACCTATAGTGTTGTGAGCCTTCTACCATCCACTTGAGCTTTTGGAAGAGCTGAGTCCTCAACAAGATATTATAACATGTGTGACACAAGACCTCAAGTTTGGATCTGGCACCCCATTTGTTCAACACTTGGTTCGTGGTGTTTCTTTAGTACTCGAAATGTGGTGGCCAGGGAGTTGTGCACACTTTAAGCCGATAAAGTGCATTTGCGTAAGCAGGATTGTTAAACACCAATAGTATCATGCGCAATCTGCCATCGGTTTGAGTTTTTGATAGAATTATTTCCTCAACAATGAAATCCTAAAAATATAATACAGGCTAAGAGGACCACCAACTTCTAATTTTAACACCCTTCAAAGAAAGGAAAAGAAAAAGAAAAATGTAAAACTAAAATTAAAGAAAAAACAAGCTTGATTTAAATCAGCCAATGTAGCTGCAACATACAATATTTTGTTCTAGGAGTACAATAGCGTGCTCTTTGTGTACTGCAATTTCATAATTGTGTACTATGATTTTTCGAAATTATAACTATCAAACTACAGTACACACTATCACATTGCAGTACACGAAAAGCAAACTGCAATACACCAATACCAAAATATCATATGCTGCAGCCTATTGGCTGCATTGAAATCAGCCACGATGCACCCAAAATTAAATACAAATAAATAAATAAATAAAATTATCAATTCACTACCATACAGAAGCCAGTTGTACCTTTGTCTAATGGAAGCATACTTTTCATTTTCACAAATGGAGTTGTATATATTTGCAAGAAGGAAACTCTGCGCATCTTTAAGCACCTATCATAAAACAATCAGTACATCAAAATTTCAAGACCTTACCCAGCCTGAAGTAAATAAAGCAATAACCTATACCTTGGAAAGTAAGGGCAAGGCATCCAGAGCAGTTTTGAGAAGAATAATACTTGATATTAGCATCTGACTCCTTTTTGAGCTATCAACAGCCAAAACTTCATTGGTGATTTTCTTTGGCTTGTAGCAAAACTGACATAATACCCTATCTGATCAAGGACACAAAAGCCATCATTCCCTTTTTCTTTCTGTCGGAGATAAATTGAAGACCAAAGAAAAAAATGCTGGATAATCCAGGAGCATTCCTTTCTTGGTTTCTTTCATATACATCCACCTGTTTCTTTAGGGAACTTGCGAAGAACTTGAACAAGTCCAAAGAACAGCTGCTCATTGCTCATCAATTCATCCTAAACAATAGAAGGTAGTGTCATATCAATCTTTGCAACAGGAATGAGCATCACGTGGCATCAAATATTGACAGAGTGCACCATGTGGGAATTAGTGATTTCTAGATACCAGATAGACAAGGTGATTTATTGTAGAGAAGATATGACACAAGAGCAATGACTAACCAGGCAATCGAGGCGAGCATTTATTGTCTCAATGTCTTTCAAAGGCTGGAGAAGATTGGCACGTAGGAGCCTAGTTCTGAAAAAGCATTAAACGTCAGTATCATAATTATTGTAACGAAACTATGGCATTTACCTCAGCAGACCATCAAGAAACTTGATAAATTGGCACAAATTTTACCAAGATATGTTTGAGCTACCATGAAGTATCTCAACTTTCTATATACTAACAGGGGAATATGATTATCAGATAACTTACCCTTCCCTAAACAAATTCTGTGCACCATTTGTCACAAATGGAACTGCTTTGGGTCTATGATCATACAGAGGCAGTCTGAGACCTTCAAACTCTAGCTTAACATAACTTAAGTAGCCCTATGAGCATAAGGATTGACGTCCCAGACTATAGAGGGAAAAAAGAAAATTGAGAGTGAAACCAAAGCACACATGAATATTAAGTAACTTATGAAGCCTGAAGATTCGGTCTATCTGCTTCTTCGAATACCATTAACAAAAGACCCAAGGAAGCTCCATTGAGAAAATTAAGCCCCCATGGTAGGTGGGAACTTACTACTAAGTGACATAGTGGGTGGTACATCAACTTAGACTCAATCAGAGGACCAACTGCAAACGTGGCTGCTAGATCATTGTAGCCTTGATCAGGATGAAGGTGGAGATATCTAGATCTCATATCTAAGCAGTAGTTTCATCTTCTTCAGATAGTGAGAGTGTAAGAAAGGCATTTTAGCTTTTTGCAGACAGGTTGATAGATCCTTATAGTAAATCAAAGTAGGTAACGGCACCAAATCTTCCTATGAACTATGATTTGTCTCCTCGTTTGTAGTACACAGAAAAACTCTGGGTTTTCAATTTTTAAACTGCAAAAGGAAGTTATTTCTCTAAACAGGAACCTTTTATTGGTGCAAATGAATTCAGGAAACTATAAAATGAAGAATTTGTGAGCAAAATATCCTATTTTTGTTGATAAACTCATATACAACAAATCAAACCTATATTCCATCAAGTGGGGTCGGTTACATGAATACGATGATGACATTCCAATATGTCATGTACATATCTTCTGTAAGATTATGATAGGCCGTATCATATTTTAAGATTTCTCTCATGATCTTTTTAGGTCTCCATTATCATCTCTTGAGATATGCTGACTCCCAAGCTTCATATCTCCTAACAGAAGCTGTGACTGGTCTGCGTTTCACATGATCATACCATCTTAGTTGTGACTCCCTCATCTTATCTTCTACTGGAGCCACACCCACTTTCTGTTTGATAACTTCATTTCGTATCCTATCTATT
>JAOVYX010022710.1:0-14294 GCA_035668315.1 Drosera spatulata
AAACCTTAAGTTAGTCCAGCTGATCAAGTTAACCTTCTCTGTGGGATCGACCCCTACTTCCACTACTACATTTAACTGCTTATTTATAGAGTGAAGTGGGATTTTATAAATATAAATTTGACGTGCTTGCGACGGCACGCACCAAGTACTCTCAATGTTACTCATCTTAGATTTGGTCTATAAATTTTCAGCCATCAGTTGCTTCTGAGTCTGTGTCAGAGTCTTAACAAGGTCTTCAAGAGACGATCCTTGGTTATTTTGAAAAGGCTGTTATTGATTTTGATAGAAATCAAGAGAGGGTGCATTTTGAGCTCTAGGTGGATTTAAGACATTATTGCTATTACTCCACCTAAAATTTGGATGGTTCCTCCATGGTTGATCAGCATTATAATTCCACTGATTCTATCTTTGATTTGGTGGCCCTGGGAATCTCACTGTATTAGCCTGTTCCGCATACAGAGTTGGACATATACCACTTGGATGAGAAACACTATTGCAGAATTCACAAGCTTTTACTTGTGCTGGAATTTTATTGGTTACTAATTGAGTTATTAGAGTTATTAGGCTATCCAACTTTTTATTTGTAATAGAATTTTCTCCACCATCCCTTTCATCTCTAGAGCTGAAGTCTTGAGAACTTTCGACTGATATTTCAATTAATTTTCTTGCTTCAGTAGGTGTTTTATTTTTTAGGACGCCACCACTAGAAGCATTTATTCTATGACGATCTTCTAGTAGCAACCCTTCATAAAAGTATTGAATAAGCAAGTTTTCAGCAATACTATGATGCGGACTGCTTGCACACAGTCTCTTGAATCTCTCCTAACATTCATGTAAACCTTCCTCATACTTCTATTTTACTCTAGAAATTTTCTTTCTGAGAATTGTAGTTCATGAAGATGGAAAACATTTTTCTAAATATAATTTTTGCATTTCGACCCATGTATTAATTGAATTGGAAGGTAGTTATAACGCTTCGATTTTTTTTTTATAAATTATTAATGATACATGTGACGTCGCTGTCGCTGGGCCCAACGCCTCAACTAGGCAAAAACTATACATCCTGACTCAGTCATAAGAATTAAGCTAAGTTCATTTATACATCATTAGTTTAGAAACTTTTGATGCACTGAATCATAACTCAGAATATCACCTTTGCTATAGAATTTACATCTCTTTCTAGAATCAGATTACCTTTCATACATAAGTTATATCGAGCATCAAAACTTATATCACACTTCTCTTCAAGTCTTGCTCATGTAACAAAGAGAAGAGGAAAGACACTATTTAATCAAAATAGTTGTCGTAAGCTATAAGAGCTCAATAACGTATCAGCCCCCTTCCCAGGGGATTACACGAGAGAAGAAGGTAAGAAAAAAAAGGAGAATGGTCACTTGGATCTTTTGTTCCAGCACCCTGAAATTAACACACCAGTTAAATAAAGCATATTAAACGCATAGATCATCTATTCCAACAAATGAGAATAAGCACATTACTCAGACAGCACAGAATCACCAAACAAGTATCGAACCAAATAACATCACCGCACCAAACATACTTCTCCCTCTCCAACTCCAGTCATTTATACGTTCATGCATATTTTATCTCGCGAATATCTTAAATATGTTATTGGAAGCATACTAAACTCAGAGTGTCATATTTACTACTGTCATACCCTTTCTGGTATGATAGTTAAGACCCCCATATCAAACAAACTGAGACAAAGACACTATGACACGACATGTCCTCGATTCAAGTCTTACGCACTCCTGTACTCAGCAGTTCACTCAAGACTCTGTTATACTTACCATCATATGAATCACACAGAGATGACAGATAATAGATATCCTCAATGTTATAATTGTGTCCTTGATGAGACTTATTCAATATCCCAGGGTCTCTTATAGTGAGATACCCTCATACCAAAACAACGTCTTAGGGTCGATGAAAGAATGTCACTACCAAGTCACTGTATAACACAAACGACAGAAACACTACTCTTTGTGTTTTATACCATGGAGTTATCTCACCAATTATGGATTTACACTCCTTTCGCATATTCACCCTTATTATACCAGCAAATAAGGCATAACATACACCATGTAACAACACTCCACAACACTTAGAATTTAGTACACAACACACAACAGTTGCAGTCAATATTTTACATCAGCCATATTTAGTGACTACGTTCAAAGATTTCAATGCATATTATTATACTCACGGTATAATAATACGTGATAGGAATGTGTAATCCCTCTAGTTATATAGAAATTGATGAACAAAACTTTGAAGTATTATCCATAATGTTGTTAGTGTGCTTAGGCTGAAAATTAGTTAGGTATCTGCAGTCTAGGTCGGATGCTGGAGAGCAGACGGCCACAGATTGAGAGCATTATGGGGCCACCATATGCAGACTACTACAGAGAATTTCGGCTACAGTTAAGACATCCATGGACAACAAAAAACCTACAAATGCTTCATGATCTGGGATTAATCTTCCAGACAAGGGCCAACGTAACAATGCATGGATTGCATCAGATCTGGGTGCAGACAAGGTTACAGCAATCACTAGGTGCAGACGAGGTCTTAACGAAACTGAGTGCAGATTAAGTTGCAGCAGACTGGAGTACAGCAGAGATGATTGTTTTGGTTGGGGCAGAAGTCTGAGGATTAATCACATCGAAGATTTGAGGTTCAGAGTGACCGTACGAGGATCAGAAAACATCAGTGAAGGAACACATGTGACAAGCTGTCACCTTTAGGTCAAGTACACAGTCACGGGTTCATTCCCTCGGCCTATAAAAGGGGATCAAAGAACTCAAGGAACAGTGCTGTTGAATGAGAGATTGAACGTACAAGTGTGCAAAACCAAAATGAATTCAAAAACTGTTCAAGTGAGCTGAATTGAAGAAGAACAGGAAGAAGAGGGTTTACTAGTCTGTACTGAAGAACAGAACCTGCAGCAGAGTCCAGTGAAGGATCTGTGCAAAGGATCTAGGTTCTTCGCCTTTGATAAGTTAGCTAGCTAGTAAAGGGGTTGTCTTGTAAGCCAAAAATAAGAAGATAGTGAACTCCCCTCTTGGATTGACTAAACTGGTCACCACGGGAAGACTAGACTAAGCTCTCAATTATCAGTTGATAACGAGTGTCTAAACCAGTATAAATATTGTGTTCTCTATTTGCTTTTCATTGTTTTGAGCTATTGGAACTGTTAGGAATCAATCGCATCAGCAAACAGAGACAAACTCTCAAAGTTTAAGTCTTTGCTACAGACCATCTCAATAGTCTGCAAAGAACATAAGTGTATTGAAATTCATCATTCCGCCGCATTACAATGAAAAAAAGTTAAAACAACCTATTCACCTGCCCCCCCCCCCCCCTTCTCTAGGTTGTACTTGTGGATCTTATAATTGGTATCAGAGCTTGACTTTTCAGACCTCACAGTTTTGGAAAGGAAATGTCATTTCTTTTGATTCATTTTTGCAAAGAAGTTACTAAAAGTTTATTTTGCAAAGAAAATATGGCTTTTCCAAAACTACCCAAATGCCCCAACAGTGAAGAACCACCAGCATGCTCATTTGACAAATTCAATCACTGGAAGTTAAGGATACTTGCACATCTTGACTCAAAAGATAAAAGGATGCATGACATCATTACAGATAGACCATATATGCCAAAGATACCATATCCAATTGATGCATCCAGCGAAGTGGACAAACCCAAATCCCTCTGGGCAAAAAAGGACTGGGATCTAGTGTTAGTGGATAGAAGGGCAAGAAATCAAATATTCAAAGCTCTTGATGATGATATGATTGAAATAGTGATTCATATAACCACTGCAAAGGAAGTATGGGACGCTCTACTGCTCAAGAATGAAGGAACAAATGAAATTAGGGAAAACAAGAAGGATATCCTGATGTAGCAGTACGATTGGGTCTCAATGAGATCAGATGAAAATTTGACCAGCTTCTATGAGAGGTTCAATATACTCATAAACAATCTCAAGACTATAGGGAAGACTTTTGACAACAAGGAAGTTAACCTGAAGTTTATGAGATCACTTGAAGAGATCTGGGGAACAAAAACTACAGCAACAAGGGAGTCCAGGGATCTTGCCAAGATGTCCTTGGTTCAACTGTATGGTATACTGCATACCTACAACCTAGAAGTTGAGCAGAAGAGACAAATTGATGAAGTTAGGAAGAAAGCTCTAGCCTTCAAAGCCCAAGAAAAAATTCTGAGATCCATGGCAGAAGAGGAAACCAGTGACACCTCGTCTGCAAGTGAACAAGCAATATCAGAAGAACTTGCACTAATGGGCAAGAAGTTCAGAAAGCTATTCAAGAAGAAAAATCTCAAAAAGAACTACTCAACCAAGGCCAAAGAAGCAGAGAAGGATGTCTGCTATACTGTGAAAAGCCAGGAAATTTTACTGCATAATGCAGACGACCTACACAGGAATCGTCTACACGGAGGAACAAAAAGGAACATGGCAAAGGAAACTCCGATAGGAAAGAAAAAGGAAAGGCCTATGCTGCTAGAACCTGGAGTGAGACAAACTCAGATGATGAAGAGACAATCTCTAATGCTCAACTCTGTCTCATGGCAAGGACTGAAGAAAAACAACAGGTATTTGATCTCTGTAACTCAGATGCTATCTTAGAGGAATTGAAGGAGGCACTTCAAGAAACCTCTGAAAGCTTTATTTCCCTCTCAAGGGAACATAAAGAGAATCTCGAGCTGATTCCAAATCTCAGAGAGAATTACAATCTAGCACATAAAGAGATTGACTGTATAAGAAGTGCCCTAGCAGTGACTCAAAATGAGCTAAAAAATCAGATGAGAAGGTAAAGCTTCTCAATACAGTAGTGGAAACACTCACAATGTGAAATGGTGAGCTTCAAGCTCAGGTAGATACATGGAATGAAAAGACCCTGAACTTGCAAAAAATGCTAAGCATGGGTCAATCCTCACATGATAAGACTCCAATATCACAACCAGTCAGAAAGAGGCAAAGCAGACCTCTATAAATGTCTTGCAAAACGGTAAAGCCTCTACTGAACAAGGAGAGCAGAAGAGTAAGGCCTTTACTGCTCAAACTCAAAGGGTTAAATCCTTGAGCAAAGTATCAGCACAAACTGGTGTAGAACACCACAAGGTGCAGAAGGTCTGGAATCATAAGATTGAAACCAGTAAAAGGCCATACAAATCCCAGTATGCACCAAACTACTCAGTATGGAACAACACTTCCAATACTGCATGGAGAAAACCACATCTGAAGCCCGTCTACATATGCATAATGCAGCAAAAGAGGTGGAGAAACACTAGCAGACCACCTAGGGCAATAAGACCAAGGGTCCACTACTATACCTGTGGTAAACCTGACCACAAGTCATTCAAATGTTGGACTCCAAACAAGAAAATAATTCAAGTGTGGATGCCCAAAATTAACAAATAAGAACCCAGACAAGTGGGTACGATGTACAAGCCTTCAATCCCCCACTACAGGAACAACAGGATGGAACATGGTATCTGGACAGTGGATTTAGACATATGACCGGGAACAAAAGCATTTTGAAAGATTACAGAAAGGAAGAAGGACCCCTAGTCATCTTTGGAGGAGGCAAGGCAGGTAAAACTAAAGGTTATGGATCCCTTGGTACAGGTTCTCTAATCTTTAGAGATGTAGCTTATGTTAAAGGTTTAGAACATAACCTGCTTTTCATTAGCCAAATATGTGATAAAAATTATGATGTTTTTTTTACTCATGATTCGTGTCAAGTAAGAGACAAAGTCACCAAAGAAGTTAAGTTGGTAGGAACATGAAAAGAAAATATTTATGCACTAGACTTCAACTCATCTCAGTCAGCACAAATTACATGCTTTTACACAAAAGATGATGAAGATACAAACAGGCTATGGCATAAAAGATTAGCACACTTGAATTTTAAAACTATGGCTAAATTATCCTCAGAAAACCCGGAGAGAGGACTTCCTCAAATCAAGTTCAAAAAGGATAAGTTGTGCAGACCATGTCAAGAGGGAAAGCAGACCAGAGCAAGCTTCAAACCCTTAAACTCATCAGAATCAGGCAGACTATTAGAACTATTGCATATGGATCTTTTTGGTCCAATAGAAGTAGAAGGTTTGAATAGAAAGAAGTATGCCCTAGTTGTAGTAGATGACTATTCAAGATATGCATGGGTAATATTCTTGCACGAAAAGAGTGAAACTTGCAATATGCTAACTAGATTCCTGAGGCAAGTTCAAAATGAGAAGGGCACTGAAATAATCACAATTAGGAGTGATCATGGTATTGAATTCGATCAAACAGGAGTAGATGTTTACTGTAATGATCATGGCATCAAACATAACTTTTTAGCACCTAGAACACCTCAACGAAATGGTGTAGCAGAGAGGAAAAATAAGACACTTATAGAAGCTGCTAGGACAATGCTTGCAGATGCAAATTTACCAAAAAAGCTTCTGGGCAAAAGCAGTAAACACTGCATGCTATGTCCAAAATAGATGTCTCATACATAAACTGCGCAAGAAAACTCCCTATGAATTATGGAAAGGAAAGACACCATGTGTAAAATACTTCATGCCTTTGGATGCAAATGCTGTATACATAACAATGACAAATATCATCTACGAAAATTTGATCCTAAGACAGACGAGGGAACCTTTTTAGGGTACTCCATAACTAGTAAAGCCTTTAGAGTATATAACAAGAAAACACAAACAGTTGAGGAGTCAGTTCATGTGTCCTTTGATGAAACTGAAATATCCATGAGAGATGCTAATGCTTTTGATGAGGAGTGTGCATCCATAGATGATGAACAGGATGCAGACAAGAGCGTTGAAGCTGCTGAAAAGGATGAGCAGTCTGCACACACTGAAGAGAACAATAATGCAACAGAGTCAAAGCAGCCTATAATACAACAACAACTGGAACACACAACCATTGATCAAGATAAAAGGAGATGGATCAAGGCACATACACAAGATGATATCATCGTAGACAAGGATGCACCTGTGCAGACTAGAAGAGAAAACAACCAGAGAGTGCCTGTCTGCATGCTTCATATTAGAAATGGAACCAAAGACAACAAATGAAGCCTTAAGTGATCCAAATTGGATTGATGCCATGCAAGAAGAACTAAATGAGTTTCAAAGAAATGAAGTATGGTATCTAGTGCCAAGACCCAAGAATTATCCAGTTGCTAGATGCAAGTGGGTGTTTAGAAACAAACCCGATAAAAATGGAACAGTCATCAGAAACAAAGCCAGGCTAGTGGCAAGAGGTTACTTACAAGAAGAAGGAATTGATTTTGATGAAACCTTTGTCCCTGTTGTAAGACTGGAAGCAATAAAAATGTTCCTTGTCTATGCTGCATACCAAGGATTCAAGGTCTATCAAATGAATGTGAAAAGTGCCTTCCTCAATGGAAAGCTACAAGAGGAGGTATATGTTGAACAGCCTCCTGGCTTTGAAGGCTTTGAATATCCACATCACGTTCACGAGTTAGACAAGGCATTATATGGTTTAAAACAAGTTCCAAGGGCATGGTATGAAACTCTATCAACTTTTCTATGTGAGAATAATTTTCAGAGAGGAAAAGTAGATACCACACTATTTCTTAAAAAGCATAAGGAACATATTCTCCTAGTGCAAATCTATGTTGATGACATTATATTTGGCTGTACTAATAATGAACTGTGTGAAAAATTTACTACCTTAATGAAATCTAAATTTCAAATGAGTTTAATGGAAGAATCGAAATATTTTCTAGGACTTCAGGTACAGAAGCTAGAAAGTGGAATATTTATAAATCAAGCCAAGTACTTGAAGAACACAATCAAGAAATATGGATTAAAAAACGCAAGCCATATGAAATCCCCTATGAGTGCAGCCATAAAAATTGACAAGGATAAAAGAGAAAAAGAAATAAGCCAAACAATATATAGAGGAATAATATCACACTTATACCTTACTGCAAGCAGACCAGATATCCAGTACTCAGTCTGCGTATGCGCATGGTATCAATCTGTTCCCAAAGAACCCCATTACACTGTAGTAAAGACAATCCTGAGATATCTCAAAGGAATTCCTGACCTGGGTGTATGGTATCCTAGGAAATCAGATTTTGTACTAACAGGATATTCAGATGCAGACTTTACAGGTTGTAGAGTTGACAGAAAAAGCACAAGTGGTTCATGCCAATTTCTTGATGCAAGACTAATTTTGTGGTTCAGTAAGAAGCAGACCACAGTGTCAAACTCCACTGCAGAAGCGGAATACATAGCTACAGGAAGCTATGCTGCATAGGTGCTATTGATACGGTCACAACTTGCAGACTACGGTATAATGATTTCTAAAACTCCAATATTTTGTGACAATACGTCTGCCATGGGAATTTCAGAAAATCCAGTTTTTCATGCCAGAACCAAGCATAATGATGCAAGATATCATTTTATCAGAGATCATGTGCAAAAAGGTCACATTAAATTGGAACATGTTCCAATAGAAAAATAAATTATAGACATTTTTACATAGCCTCTTGATGAGAGCAAATTTATTCAATTCCGAGGTGAATTGGGTGTGATTGATTTATAGGAGTAAACTGGTCAAAATGTTCGACTGCTCTACTGTACATGTGGAATGCAGACCAGTATTATTTTTACCTTATTGCATTTTTATTTTTGAAAAGAAATAACGTTTCAAAACTGTTTGTCTAAAATTTTGAAACGATCAAAATCAGTGACTGAATTTGCGCAACGACTAGCTATTGAATGGCAATGATATCTTTTTCAAAGAGTACAAATTTTAAATTTTTTTTTCAACCAAAAATACTTTTGCTCTCTCACTCTCTCGCTCTAAACATTCCAACTCTCTCACTCTCTCTTGCGCTCTACTGCAAACCCTAGTTTGCGAATTCTTGTAATTCACTTTCACGAACTCGAAAATTCTTTCAATTTCACTGAAAATGACCAATGGAACTTGACCTCATCGTGAAGAGGGAAAAAGATATATCGTGAAGTCAAAAACTTATTCCTACGGTCAGTGCACTTAATCATGGCCTGCATATTATTAGAGGTTGTCTTCAACTTTCAACTAAATTTTCCTTACTCCAAGGCCCTTCGCCTTTCTTATTGCCATCCATCACGTACTTGGCAAGTCTACCCTGCATATTACACAAGTATATGGTCAGTGCATATAAGCTAACTTACAGTGCATGTCATAATGATGTAGCAGTTCATAGAAACTTAGTATGAAGTTCATATACATACCGTGATCTCCGATCTCTAAAAACTGCAGTTCGTATCCTCGCATATGATATTGAAGTAGGAGTTCATATGAATATCACCAAGAGCCTTTTTTGTAACGCCTCGACTTTCCGTACTGGAAGACACGTAGGCGTTATGTCGTCACGGACCCAGTCCGTGACAAGGTCAAATAAACCGAATGAGTTTAGGGGTATAGAAGTCAAGGAAATCATAAACAGCATCCACATTCATAGCTTACAATTTCGAATACCTATTTAGTTACAATATTTGTGCAGAGACAATGTAGGGTAGACTTGTGTAATATGCACTGACCATATATGCACTGACCATATACTTGTGTAGGGTAGATAATATATGCACTGACCATATATGCACTGACAATGTAGGGTAGACAATATTCATAGCTTATATGCACTGACCATATACTTGTGTAATATGCAGGGTAGACTTGCCAAGCACGTGATTGATGGCAATAAGAAAGGCGAAGAGTCTTGGAGTAAGGAAAATTTGGTTGAAAGTTGAAGACAACCTCTAATAATATGCAGGCCATGATTAAGTCCACTGACCATAAGAATAAGTTTTTGACTTCACGATATATCTTTTTCCCTCTTCACGATGAGGTCAAGTTCCATTGGTCTCTTCTGGTGCTGGATACGAAGGCGTGTAAAATTCATCATTATAATTCCTTGTGGATTGATCAAAATGAACAAGTAGCAAGAACTGCGATAATATGAAGTTTTAATCTCTTTGTAATCTTGTCATTCTTTAATTTTGGTTCATTTGTAAATGAACTTATTTTATGTCATTGTGCAGGCAATCTTGATCGATTTGCATGCTGCGGAAATGAAATCGGAGGAATCGAATATGTAAAAGAAGTAAATGTTCGATAGCAAGATGACAGGCACTCATATGGAGTGTTTGTTTGCCTGTGGGCGGAGTGCCTCATTAAGGAAAATGTGGATACTTCCTTTGCTACTGTTGATATTTACTTGAAGAGAGCTCAAATACATTGACCATTCACCGTCATAAGTATTCCATTCTTTTGAAGGACAGTAAAGAACCCTATGTGAACTGAAATTATTGGCATTGTGAATTGAAATTATTGGCATTGTAAACTGTAGCATTCGGGTATGATGAACTGTATCATTTTGAATTAACTATTCATACTTTGTATTGTAAACTGTGGTATTTTGCAATGTGGACTCATCATATCATCCCCTGTAAACTGTGAAGTTATGCCAGTCCATATTTTGATTGCAAACTAGTGTTCGTATTTGGATCGTAAATTTTGTAATATTAATGTATTGTAATTGGTGGTTTAGGCTATCAAACCAAAGATAAATTGTTGTGATTTGTTTTCGTTTTGTAAAGAAGATGAACTACTTAGCATGGTATGTAACTGTTGAAAGTATAATACAATGTATTGATATTAGCTAATAGTTCATCTAATCTCTGTTGCTTACATATGATTTGTTTGAAAGTGCATGTTTACACATTTTATCGATTATGATCAAACATAACCAACAAATATGGTTCATGTATACTCATTCATACAATATTTGTTGAAATTATCGCAACAATATACCGTTTGACCCCCTATCATTTAAACCGTTTGGTTTGTATAACAAAATGGGGAATATGAACTGTTCGAATAGCTAATCATGCACAATGAATTTAAGACGATGAACAACCAAACTAACAATATGAACTATATCAAAGTTTGAAAATGCAAATCAGGTACTGATTTACAACGGTAGAAAATATTATAAGGATCACAATTGTGTCAGTCCTGATGTACTTATACATGTACATCAAACAATATGGTAAGTTTACATGCTTATAGTGCAAACTACCATATGTACTGAGAAACATGTCATATGAACTGCGGTTATCGTTATCATAAACTGCAAAATAATACAATATGAATTGGCATGAATTTCCAATTTTACAATATGAACTTTCAAATGCACTGAGAAACGTGTCATATGAACTGCGGTTATCGTTATCATGAACTGTAGCATAATACAATATGAACTGACATGAATTTTCAATTTTGCAATATGAGCTTTCATATACACCGAGAAACATATCATATGAATTGCGGTTATCATTATCATGAACAACAACATAATACAATATGAACTGACATGAATTTTCAATTTTACAATATGCACTGAGAAACATGTCATATGAACTGCGGTTATCGTTATCATGAACTGCAACATAATACAATGTGAACTGAATTTCCAATTTTGCAATATGAATTTTCATATGCACTGAGAAACATGTCATATGAACTGCGGTTATCGTTATAATGAACTGCAGCATAATACAATATGAATCGACATGAATTTTCAATAGTTTTATAAATCAGTCTTACAGACCACAAATAGTCTCACAAACCACAATAGTCCTGATTTACCATAAATATTCTTACAAACCATTAATAGTCTTACAAACCATGAACTCTTATAAACTACTATCCTCTTATAGGATTTTGACACGTTCGTCTACTGTGTCCAGGTCGCTTGCACCTATTACATGTCACTTGCTACGTGTTAACCTGCGAAGGAATTCTCCTGGTTCTTCGTCGTCCGGGCTGAGCAGTAACATCAGGTGCTCTGATTTGTATGAGATTAGACGGCACATTTGGCTGGGGTTGATTTGAAATTGGATTAATTATCTCGCCATATGAATTTCGATACATCTCCACCGTAAAATATGGATCAGCATACAGATAGCATTGTTCTCCTTTATCTTCAATAGTTGCACAAGTGTGTCTGCAAGGAATACCAGTCACTTGCCATTCCCCGCAAGTGCATGTTCTTTCAAGAATATCCACAACATGAGTTGAATATTTGCCAATCACTTCGAATTTCTGAGAGCAGCACGAAACTCTTCACCATTTGAAAAAAATTGACCCACACCTTGGATACAATCACGTCATGCCTCCATAGAATTGCTCTCGAGGATTGGTGTCGTTACAACACCTGAACTTTTGTCAACCCCTGACTTGTAATCCACCCTAGACCTGCACATAAACATAAACTCAATTTTAGATCATTATGAACTACAGAATGCTTGATATGAACTACATATTGTTTAATGTGAGCTACTTCCTATGAAATACAAATAATTCATTGTGAACAATGAATTTTGAAATGTGAACTGTATATTATAATTCACGAACTTACCTCGCATCTGCAAGGGTGGACGAGCTTCTTGGAGGTGAACTAGACCTCATACTTGCGTCCATTTCGATGACACCAGCGTTGGCACACGCATAGACGTGAAACATCTTTGCCACATCATTATCGTCGGTGAGAGTTACGTGACATTTAATCCGAGGTGCAAAGTATCTCAAAAAAACCAACATTGGATTTATTCGATGACATTTGTTCATTAACTGCTCCAAAACATCCACGAGCATCATCGACCTCCGAACGACAATGGAATACCAATTGTCATCAAATCTGCATAGAGCTACGAGTTTCACGTCGATCGGTGTGGTTCTATCCTCCTACGATAATTCCATTCTTCGTATCTGACATCATAAACAGATTCCTTAGTTCAAAAATAGGTATCGATTTTTGACATCATCAAACAAAATAGCGAGTCTGTCTTTTTTTTTTTTTAACAAATTATGACAAAAACGATATGCTGGTCGCTAAATTGCGACAATTACCTATATTGGTTCTATACAAGTCGCGAAATGTGAGATTGTTAGATGATGTCGTGGTGGTCAATATGGTTGCTTCAGAGAAATGTATACAAATTAGTAACGCAAAGGTGGAATGCAAGGACGTTCAAGTGAAATTGATGAGAAACGTCATATCAATGCAGACGAATTTGCTGAAAATTAATGTGAAATGTGGACGAATTCGATGAGAATCGAGGTGATGATGGTGGCTGAAGGATGGTGGGAGTGAGTGGTGACAAGCGCGAGAGAACAAGGAGAGAAAAGTAAGGACAATAATGGACCCCTAAATAATTTGAGAAGAGGCATTAACGACATTAACAGTTTGTAGGGATTAAAATATATGCATTTTTTTGTTTGGATACCTAGGTGTATGTTCAAACTAATTGGGTATTAGATTATAAATGAAAGTTTCAATTGGGATTTTACTTCAATTTATCGAAAAATCTATTATATTTTATTTTTCCTAACATGAATTTATTATATATTTTGAAGATATAATGTAAAATATGTTACATATTGTATAAAAAACAGCCAAAAAAAAAAAAAAACAAAATGAGAAAAAAAAAATAATTTAGGATACCAAAATGTAAATCTCCCGATTTTCGTAGCGATAACAAGATGAGTATATATGAGAACATGTGGACAAACACAATAAGCAATGACCCTGCTTATTGCCCATCTCCCAACCACCCATCGCCGACGGCAAATCCGAGTCGACCAATCAACCACCAATGATCCTCGCCGGCGGCGCAACTCCGCTCTCCTTTCTCCGGCCTCTTACAGCGCAGTACGGGCTGCATTGTCATACACCGTGCTCTTTGTCCCGGCGGCTGAAGTATCCAACCTCGGTCGCCGCCTCGGACGTCGACACCTTCTCAAAGAACTCCGGTTACCTGTTCGAGCTCAGCGAGTCGGCATCAGGATCGATTATTGAGTATAATATCTCTGATATTACTGCTCTGTATGTTCGCAAGCCAGTGGTGCTTATGCGGAGGGTGTTCCAGATTGGGACCACTTTTGGTCGATGGTTTGCGATGAGATATGTCGATGGTCTCATGGGCAGAGCTGATGCCATGTTCAAGGTGACTAATAACATTACTGTTTTTCTGTGTTGAATTTTTCCCTCTTGTGACTTGGGATTTTGTTGTTGTTGCGTTTAGTTAATTGGCACTCTCAGGGTGTCATAAACTAAACACAATCGATTGAAGTCCTTTCTAGGGTATTTTGTTGTTGGGTTTTGTTAATTGACATTCACCATAGCCTTGAAGTGCTCTAAACTAAACACAATGGACGGAACTAC
>JAOVYX010022711.1:2387-14290 GCA_035668315.1 Drosera spatulata
ACTAAATTTTTCAGTGTAATACAGGGGAACATTAAGTTTCAATACACTGTTATTCTTTGCAAATTACTGAGAATGTCTGTAGAAGAGGCCTAAACTTTGAGAGTCTCTCTCTGTTTGCTATTTTGATTGATTTCTAATAGTTTTAACAATTCAAAACAATAAAAAGCAAATAAAGAACACAAGATTTATACTGGTTTAGACACTCGTTATCAATTGATAATCGAGAGCTTAGTGCAGTCTTCCCTTGGTGACCAGTTTAGTCAATCCCAGAAGTGAGTTCACTATCTTCTTGTTTTTGGCTTGTAAGACAACCCTTTTACAAGCTAGCTTACTTGTCAAAGGCGAACAACCTAGATTCTTTGCACAGATCCTTGGCTGGACTCTACTGCAGCATCTGTTCTTCAGTGTAGACTAGTGAATCCTCTTTTTTCTATTCTACTTCAATTCAGCTCAATTGAACAATTTGACTTCAGACTGATTTTGCACACTTTGTACATTCAATACTTCGTTCAACAGTATTGTTCCTTGAGCTCTTTGATCCCCTTTTATAGGTTGAGAGAATAAACCCGTGACAGTGCTTGACCTGATGGTGACAGCTTGTCACATGTGACTCCTTCACCGATGTTGACAGCTCACCTTTTTTCTGATCCTCGTGCTGCCACTCTGAACCTCAAATCTTTGATGTGATTAATCCTCAGACATCTGCCCCAACCAAAGAAACCATCTCTACTGCACTCTAGTCTGCTGCAACTCAGTCTATACTCAGTATCGTTGAGACCTCATCTACACCCAGTCACTGCTATAACCTTATCTGCACCCAGATCTGATGCAATCCATGCATTGCTATGTTGGTCCTTGTCTGCAAGATTAATCCCAGATCCTGAAGCATTTGTAGGTCTTTTGTTGTCCATGTATGTCTTAACTGCCTTGCTGAAATTCTCTGTAGTAGTCTGCATCTGGTGGCCCATAATGCTCTCCATCTGTGGCCGTTTGCTCTCCAGCATCTGACTTAGACGGTAGATACCTAACTAATTTCCAGCCTTAGCACATTAACAACATCGTGACTAATACTTCTAAGTTTTGTTCATCAATTTTTATATAATTGGAGGGATTGCACATTACTATCAATCTCCCCCCAAATTGTGGTTAACAAAACTTTTAAGTAAAACAACAAGCTAATATCTAATTACATTGTTTGAAAGTAAACTTAATCTAATTTCTTAGACTAATGTGCACCAAAGGATATAACATTTCTTCCTGTGTTGCTCACTGCCTTTGTTGTGCTTATGAGGCTGATCCTTTGATGTTTAATGGTGCCTCCTTTTCTTCCCGTGGGGCTGGTCCCTTTGAGATATGTGCCCTGATGGACTCTCCTATAGGGTTTGCTCCCCTTGAGTTCTGTGCCGTGATGACTTCTCCTCCTGAGGCCTTTGGCTTGATGACCTCTCCCCCTAAGGCCTTTGCATTTTTGCAGTCCTTTCTCCTTCTGTTGCTGTTGTTGATTTTCTTTTGTGGTCATCTGCTTCTTTTCTTTTCTCTATTGCCTTCTCCACTAATGGTCTTGCTGCTTCTGTCCCTTTGTCTATTGCCTTCTCCCCCTTTTTGTTAGCATTGAGTGCTGCTGTGAGGGCTTCTACGGCAGCTCGAAGAGCTTTTAGTTCAGAATTGGTTGTTTGTTGAGAAATTATAGCCTTGGCAGTTTCAAGTTGAAGCTTGTTTTCCAGCAAGCTAAGCCTTGTGTCATTCTTGAGGATGTGTTCCTGAAGCTGCTGCTGGGTGGTCTTCAAAGAAACTTGCAGTTTGCGAAGATGAGCTGAGTGTTGTCCTCTTAAGTTGTTCAGGTTTGAGGAGCTGAGCCTATACTGCTGAAGATTTAGGGCATTTGCCCTCTGAATTTGGTCTATGAGTCCTTTAGCCATATTGGAGAGAGAGTCGTGGAAGTCTACAAAGCATTTTGTTCTGGCAGTCTTCTTAACTTCCAGCTCGTTTGCAACTGGTTCAAGTCTGTCAAGAAGGTCCTTTAATGCATCCTTTGTCCACTGATGCATGTTGTAGATCTCCTGATCCAATTGTCTGAATCTGTACTCCATTGTAGTCTCTAGTGGAGATAACTATTGATGTACAGGAAGTTCAGTTCTGGCCATTGTTCTTGTAGTAGAGGTTGGCCTTTCATGGATTGGTGTTAATGTGACGTCTACAAGGGCTTGTCTCGAGGGCAACTTACTGATGTGTCATTTGAATGTCATTTGAATGTCAGATGTACCACTGTAGAGTAGGCCTCGAGGGCAACCTACTGATGGTGGATCTGCCCTAGTCTGCACCAATCCAAATGAAGAAGGGGGTTAAAACACCAGGTTTAGTGGGGATATATCTTGATCTTGCATGTGTTCGTGACTAGAGTTAGTGTCACTCATCAAGTGTTTATTTCCTCAAGTGTGACACTTTTGAGATGCTTTCTGATGTAGTATGCTCCTCTCTTGGCATAGAGGTTGTTTCCAGATATTCATCCTCCACTATGATCACCTCTTCTACCTATGTGGGAGTGAGATCAAGTGTCGTAACTTAAGTGAACTCTGCTTACTCAGTAGTCTGTTGATAATCTGCAGATGATTCTTCTGTGATAGCTTCTGCTGTTGGTTCGGTTACTTTAACAACCTCAATTGATACTTCACTGTCCTTTGCCTTTTTTGCTGAAGGTTCCTCTACTACTGTTTCCTCATGTTCTACTGATTCTGATGCTAGGGACTCGGCTGTTGGAGACTCGTCTGCAGGGGACTCTACTGTTGGCTCCTCTGCAGCAGATGGTTATGTTGTTGACTAATCTTTGATCCCTTCTTCAGCAACCTCATCGATGATGCCATCACCATCATGATCTTCAAGCTATGGGATTTCATCTTGACCACCATCATCATCATCTCCGGGTGATGGTGCTTTGTCGACGTTTGGTCTTGGCAGATAATCTAAAATCTCCAAGGTTGCTGCCGTGACATGTTTGTCAACTAGTCTTTTTAGTTCGGCCTTCACTTCTGGAGTGTGCACGAACTCGACATGTTGTAGCTGTGCCTTCTGGTTTTGAGTGTTGAATCTTTGATCTCTAGAGCTCCACTGAACAATATGTGTTCAGTGGGCCTCTTTTTCTTGTTGGCCTCCATTCTTTGAATCAGAACTAGTTGCTCGATTTCTGCCTCTGTCATGCCATCAATTATTCCAATTTCTATCCTTGAGCCATCTGTATTGATCCTGTACCTTGTGGTTGGTCTTGAGGGAATGAGCTTTGGCCTTGTAGCCTTGGCCTTCCTTTTGATTGAAAGTTTGTGCTCCTTAATGGACTGTTGGATCATTGCTTCCTGCTGAGGCTTGTCAAGGATCTCATCAGTTTTGGTCCTGTGTTCCAAAACCTTTTCTTGTTGAGGACTGGTCAACTTCAACCACAGGTATAATTGCTGTTGTAAATGTCTCTGTAGCAGTAGTTCTTATTGACAGTGAGGCTGCAGTAGATGTACTCAATGGTTGCTCAGTTTGCATCCTTCTGAGTTTGGCTTCAATGGCTTCAATCTTCTTTCTTGTGTAGCCTTGTGCACTTATCTCTTGCCTGAGCTGTGCTTGTGGTCCTTTCCTGACTTCCTGATAACTTTTCTGAGCTTCCAGGATAAGTTTCTGAAGGTTTTCATCAGCACTAGCCTTGAGATACTTCAAAGATATGTTTGCGTCATGAAGTGATATAATCTCTTGCTCCTTTGGTGGTAAGCTCTTTGAGGATGATGCCTCAATTGTTAGTTCTTGCAGACTGTTGGTGCAAACTGTACTTCTGCCTCAATTTCTGTAGGCTGTGTAGCAGGGAGCTTCGATATTTTTTCCTCTTCTGAGGTTTGCATGACAAGTTTTCTCTCCTGGCAACTCTTGCCTGTATTGGTTTAGTTTCTGGTGCAGTTTTGATCAGCTTCCCTTTAACCTTTTTAGGCACCTCCTTTGTAGGTTGGTCTATAGCCTTATCCTTTGTCTGCACTACTGCTGGTTTCTTTGAGAAACCTATAGGCTGCTTCCCAATCTTCCAGACATCAATCTACTTGGCCATAGTCCACGGCATCCTCTTCTTGTCGGAAAGCTTGAGCTTCTCCTTGAGGATTATGCTTATAACATTTCCAAATAGAGACTGTCTGGCCTCTACTGCTTAAGCCAATTGATAAATCAGTAGTTTGGCCCAGTTAAGTTTGTGCTTGGTGAGGATTACACACATAATTTCTCGTTGATCAAAGGTGATCTGATCCTTTAAGAATTCCCTTGACATGATCACCTTCTTCATCACATCTGCAAGCAGTTTGTGTTCTTTGGACAGATACTTCTTCATTGTTCGTATCCCTTCCTACTGTCTGTCTTCACTCAGTGTTGCGTGCCTACATCAGTCATCAAGGAGGCCGGAATGTCTCGGGGTCCTTCGTTTGAAACCCTGAACAACTGTTCGAAGTTGTTTGGAGTGATGGTGATCCTTATTCGCTTGGAGGATGTGTATGTGATGCCTTGAAAGTCCTCAGCAACTTTGAACTTTTTCAATGAAGTCTAGTACCTCTTCCTCATATATTATGCTTTTTTTCTCACAGAAGTACTTTAGACTTACGTCCTGAATCAGCTCGAATAATTCCTTCACATCATTTGATTCCTTCTTCAAAGTCTCAAAGTCAAGAACCACTCCCGTTCGTAGCTCGATTTTTCTTGTTGGGTTGTGTTGCTTTTGAGCTTCGTCACTCTTGTATGGAGTGTTGGATCGAGTCTTGGCCATTTTCAGTGAAATTGAAAGGAATTTTTAAGTTTGTGAAATGAATTATGAGAATTCGCAAACTAGGATTTGCAGTAGAGCGCAAGAGAGAGAGAGAATTAGAGTGCTTAGAGTGAAAGAGTGAGAGAGTAAAAGTATTTTTTGTTGAAAAATTTTTCATATTTATACTCTTTGAAAATGTTACCGTTGTCATTTAAGAAGTAGCCGTTGCGCAGATTCAGTCCTTGATTTTGACTGTTATCGAATTTTAGGCAAAACGTTATTTCTTTCCAAAAATAGAACTGCAGTAGAGTAAAAGTATATCTGGTCTGTATTCCACATGTGCAGTAAAGCAGTAGTGCACTTTAGCCATTGTACTGATTCATATCAATCATACCCAATCCACCTCGAAATTGAATAAAATTGCTTTTATCAAGAGGTTTTTAAAAATGTCTACAATTGGTTTTTCTGTTGGAATATATTCCAACTTAATGTGACCTTTTTGCACATGATCTCTGATAAAATAATATCTAACATCAATGTGTTTGGTTCTAGCATGGAAACTGGATTTTCTGACAGTATCATTGCAGGCGTGTTGTCACAAAATATTTGTTTTTTTTAAAACATTATACCATAGTCTACAAGTTGTGACCTCATCCATAGTACTTGTGCAGCACACCTTCCTGTAGCTATGTATTCTACTTCTGCAGTAGAGGGTGACACCGTGGTTTGTTTCTTGCTGAACCATGAAATTAATCTTGAACCATGAAATTAATCTAGCACCAAGAAATTGACATGAACCACTTGTGCTTTTCTTGTCAACTCTACAACCTGCAAAGTCTGCATGTGAATAACCTGTAAGTACAAAATCGGATTCCCTAGGGTACTACAAATCCAGATCTGGAGTTCCTTTAAGATATCTCAGGATTCTCTTTATTACAGTGTAATGGGATTCTTTGAGATCAGATTGATACCTTGTTCATATGCAGACTGAGTACTGGATATCTGGTCTGCTTACAGTAAGATATAAGAGTGAGCCTATTATTCCTCTATACATTGTTTGACTTATTTGTTTTCCACTGTCATCCTTATCAATTTTTATAGCTGCACTCATGGGGGTTTTCATGTGGTTTGTATTTTTTAATTCATATTTCTTGACTGTGTTCTTCAGGTATTTGGCTTGATTTATAAATATCCCATTTTCAAACTGTTGTACCTGAAGTCCTAGAAAATATTTTAATTCTCACATTAAACTCATTAGAAATTTAGATTTCATTAATGCAACAAATCCTTCACACAGTTTGTTGTTAGTGCAGCCAAATATAATGTCATCCACATATATATGCACTAAGAGTATATGTTCCTTGTGCTTCTTAAGAAATAAGGCGGTATCTATTTTTCCTCTCTGAAAATTATTCTCACATAGAAAAGTTGAGAGAGTTTCATACCATGACCTTGGAGCTTGTATTAAACCATATTATGCATTGTCTAACTCGTAGACATGATGTGGATGTTCAAAGTCTTCAAAACCAGGTGGCTATTGAACGTATACCTCCTCTTGTAGCTTTCCATTGAGGAAGGCACTCTTTATATCCATTTGATAGACTTTGAATCCTTGATATGCAATATAGGCAAGGAACATTCTTATTGCCTTCAGTCTTGCAACAGGGGCAAATGTCTCATCAAAATCAATTCCTTCTTCCCGTGAGTAACCTTTTGCCACAAGCTTGATCTTGTTTCTGATGACTGCTTCATTTTCATCAGTTTTGTTTTTGAACACCCACTTGCAGCCAACAACTAGATAATTCTTGGTCTTGGCACTAGATACCATACTTCGTTTCTTTGAAACTCATTTAGTTCTTCTTGCATGGCATCAATCTAGTTCGGATCACTTGGAGCTTCATTTATTATCTTTGGCTATATTTCTGATATGAAGCATGCAGACAAGCACTCTCTAGTTGTTGCTCTTGTAGTCTGCACAGGTGTATCCTTGTCTCCAATGATGTCATCTTGTGTATGTGCCTTGATCCATCTCCTTTTATCTTGATCAATAGTAGTATGTTCCAGTTGTTGTTGTATAGTGGGCTGCTCTGGCTCTACAGTATTACTGTTCTCTTCTGCGTGTGCAGACTGCTCATCCTTTTCTGCAGCTTCAGAGCTCTTGCCTGCATCCTGTTCATCATCTACGCATGCACAATCCTCATCAAAGACATTAGCATCACACATGGAGTATCCTAGAAATGTTCCCTCGTCTATCTTAGGGTCAAATTTTCCTAAATGATATTTATCATTGTTATGTATATAGCATTTGCATCCAAAAGCATGAAAGTACTTGACACTTGGTGTCTTTCCTTTCCATAATTCATAGGGGGTCTTCTTGTGCCGCTTGTGTATAAGACACCTATTTTGAACATAGCATGTAGTGCTTACTGCTTTTGTCCAGAAGCTTTTTGGTAAATCAGCATCAGCAAGCATTGTTCTAGCAGTTTCTATAAGTGTCATATTTTTCCGTTCTGCTACACCATTGTTTGCTGAAAAGTTATATTTAATGCCATGATCATTACAATAATTATCTACCCCTGTTTGATCAAATTCAGTACCATGATCACTTCTAATTTTGATTATTTCAGTGCCCTTCTCATTTTGAATTTGCCTTAAGAATCTAGTTAGCTGGCTGCAAGTTTCACTCTTTTTGTGCATGAACATTACCCATGCATATCTTGAATAATTATCTACTATAACTAGGGTATACTTCTTTCTATTTAAACTTTCTACCTCTATTGGACCAAAAAGATCCATGTGCAGTAGTTCTAGTGTTCTGCCTGATTTTGATGAATTTAGAGGTTTGAAGTTTGCTCTAGTCTGCTTTCCTTCTTAGCATGGTCTGCATAACTTGTTCATTTTGAACTTGATTTGAGGGAGTCCTCTCACCAGGTTTTCTGAGGACAATTTAGCTATGGCTTTGAAATTCAAGTGTGCTAATCTCTTATGCCATAGCTAGTTTGTATCTTCAGCACTTTTTGTGTAAAAGCATATAATTTGTGCTGACTGAGATGAATTGAAGTCTACTGAATAAATATTTTCTTTTCTAGTTCCTACCAACTATACTTCCTTGGTGAATTTGTCTCTTACTTGACATGAATCATGAGTGAAAGAGACATCATAATTTTTGTTACATAATTGGCTTATGAAAAGCAGATTAGGTTCTAAACCTTTAACATAAGCTACATCTCTAAAGATTAGAGAACCTGTACCAACGGTTCCATAACATTTGGTTTTACTTGCCTTGGCTCCTCCAAAGATGACTAAGGGTCCTTCTTCTTTTCTGTAATATTTCAGAATGCTTTTGTTGCCAGCCATATGCCCAGAGCATCCACTATCTAAGTACCATGTTCCATCCTGTTGTTCCTGCAGTAAAGGATTGAAAATTTGTACATGGTACCCACAAGTATGGGTCTTACTTGTTGGTTTTGGGCATCTACACTTGAATAATTTTCTTGTGTAGAGTCCAACATACTAACGACTTGTGGTCAGGTTTGCTATAGGTATAGCAGTAGACCCTTGGTCTTATTGCTCTAGGTGGTCTGGTAGTGTTTCTCCACCTCATCTACTACATTCTGCATGTGCAAATGGACTTATGATGTGATTTTCTCCATGCAGTATGGGAAGTATTGTTCCATACTAAGTAATTTGTTGCATACTAGGGTCTGTATGACCTTTTATTGGTTTCAATCTTGTGATTACAGACCATGCGCACATTGTGGTATTTTTCACCAGTTTGAGATGACACTTTGCTCAAGTGTTTAACCCTTTGGGTTTGAGCAGCAGAGACCTTACTGATTGGTTGTGACATTATCAATCACTTTTGAGTGTGAAAGGTCATTCAACCAGTCCTTGTAGCCTAAGCCTGACTTGTCATGTGAGGATTGACCCATGTTTAGCATTTTTTACAAGTTCAGAGTCTTTCCATTCCATGCATCTACTTGAGCTTGTAACTTAACATTTCTTTTTGTGAGTGTTTCCACTATTGCATTGAGAAGTTTTACCTTCTCATCAGATTTGTTCAGCTCATTTTGAGCCACTGCTAGGTCACTTATTATACAATCAATCTTTTCATATGCTAGATTGTAATTCTCTTTGAGATTCATCTGTTCGAGATTCTCTTTATGTTTTCTTGAGAGAGAAATAAAGCTTTCAGTGGTTTCTTGAAGTGCCTCCTTCAATTCCTCTAAGGTAGCATCTGAGTTAGTGAGATCAAATACCTGTTGTTTCTCTTCATTCCTTGCCATGAGACAGAGGTGAGCATTAGAGATTGTCTCTTCATCATCAAAGTCAGTCTCACTCTAGGTTTTAGCAGCATAGGTCTTTCCTTCCAAAGCTTCCTTTACCATATTCCTTTTGTTCCTCTGTGCCGATGATTCCTGTACGGGTCGTCTGCATTGTGCAGCAAAGTGCCCTACCTTTCCACAGTTGTAGTAGACCTCCTTCTCTGCTTCTTTGACCTTGGTTGAGAAGTTCTCCTTGTGATTTTTCATCTTGAATAGCTTTCTGAACTTCTTGCCCATCAGTGCAAGTTCTTCAAATATTGCTTGTTCAATTGCAGACGAGGTATCAATGGTTTCCTCTTATGCCATGGATCTCAGAATTTTTTCTTAAGCTTTGATGGCCAGAGTTTTCTTCCTAATCTCATCGATTTATCTCTTCTGCTCAACGTTCAGGTTGTAGGTATGCAGCACACCATACAGCTGTGCCAAGGACATCTTAGCAAGATCCCTGGACTCCCTTATTGTTGTGGCCTTTGTTCCCCAGATCTCACCAAGTGATCTCATGAACTTCAGGTTGACTTCCTTGTTATCACAAATCTTTCCTAAAGTTTTGAGATTATTGATGAGTACATTGAACCTCTCATAGAAGTTGGTCAAGTTTTCATCAGATCTCATTGAGACCCAATCATACTGATGCATCAAAACATTCTTCTTGTTTTTCCTGATTTCATTCGTTCCTTTATTCCTGAGCAGTAGAGCGTCCTATGCTTCCTTTGTAGTGGTTGTATGAACCACTATCTCGAACATATCATCATCAAGAGCTTTGAATATTCGATTTCTTGCTCTTTTGTCCACCAGCACCCAATCCCAGTCCTCTCTTGTCGTGAGAGACTTTGGTTTGTCTGCTTCCCTGGATGCATCAACTGGATCTGGCATCTTTGGAATATATGGCCCATCTATGATCACATCATGTATTCTTTCATCAATTGAATCCAGATGTGTAAGCATTCTTAGCTTCCAGTGATTGAATTTGTCAAAAGAGCATGTTGGTGGCTATCCACTGTTGGGTCATTTGGGTAACTTTGGATGAGCCATGATTTCTTCACAAAATAAACTGTTAGTAACTTCTTTGTAGAAATAAATCAAAAGAAATGACCTTTTCTTTCCAAAACTGTTAGGTTTGGAAAGTCAGGCTCTGATACCAATTGTAAGATCCACAAGGAGAACCTAGAGGGGGGTGAATAGGTTGTACTAAATTTTTCTGTGTAATACAACGAACTAGTAAGATTCAATACACTGTTGTTCTTTACAGACTACTGAGAATGTCTGCAGCAGAGACCTAAACTTTGAGAGTTTGTATCTGGTTGCTGTTTTGATTGATTTCTAATAGTTCTAACAATTCAAAACAGTAAAAAGCAAATAAAGAAAACAGGATTTATACTGGTTCAGACACTTGCTATCAACTGATAATCGAGAGTTTAATCCAGTCTTCTCATGGTGATCAGTTTAGTCAATCCAAGAGGTGAGTTCACTATCTTCTTTTATTTTGACTTACAAGAAAACCCCTTTACAAACTAACTAACTTGTCAAAGGCGAAGAACCTAGATCCTTTGCACAGATCCTTGGCTGGACTTTGCTGCAGCTTCTGTTCTTTAGTGCAGACTAGTGAACCCTTTTCTTCCTGTTCTTCTTCAATTCAGCTCACTTGAACAGTTTGAATTCAGATTGATTTCGCACACTTTGCACGCTCAATACTGCGTTCAACAGCATTGTTCCTTGAGCTCTTTGATCCCCTTTTATAGGTTGAAGGAATGAACCAGTGACTCTACTTGACCTGATGGTGATAGCTTGTCACATGTGACTCCTTCACTGATGCTGACAGCTCATCTTTTTTCTGATCCTGGTACTGCCACTCTAAACCTCAAATCTTCTATGTAATTAATCCTCAAACATCTGCCCCAACCAAAGCAACCATCTCTACTGCACTCTTGTCTGCTGCAACTCAGTCTATACTCAGTACCATTGAGACCTCGTCTACACCCAGCCACTACTGCAACCTTATCTGCACCCAGATCTGATGCAATCCATGCATTGCTGTGTTGGTCCTTATTTGCAAGATTAATCCCAGATCCTGAAGCATTTGTAGGTCTTTTGTTGTCCATGTATGTCTTAGCTGCCTTGCTGAAATTCTCTGTAGTAGTCTGCATCTGGTAGCCCACAATGCTCTCCATCTGTGACCGTTTGCACTCCAGCATCTAACTTAGACTGTAGATACTTAACTAATTTCTAGCCTTAGCACACTAACAACATCGTGGCTAATACTTCTAAGTTTTGTTCATCAATTTCTATACAGCTTGAGGGATTGCATATTCCTATTAGCTTTGAATCAGAATAGTGAAAGCTTTGGACAGAAGGGTTAGTTTGGGTCTGAAGAGTCTACCGGGTTTCGTGGGTTTTTTAGTCTACTGAGGAAATCTGTGAGTATCAGTCTTGCTTATGATCAGATCAGTTGTCTCGATGCTTGCGCTCCGGACTGACCTGTGGCTGCAGACCTCTCTGCTGCGTTCCTAGCCCTGTTGCCTCCTTGGAAGCAAAACTGGCTTCTGTGACCCTTCCTCTCTCAAATAAAGCAGGTTACCGGATCAACTTGGCACTTTTGAGAGACATACTCTGTCTTGCCATAGTTGTAGCAGATCACCTCAGCCATGGTCTGGTTCCGGTTATTGGGTCCTCCCCTCTGGGTTGTTCCTTGACCGCTTCGTTGTCCGAACTGTAGATTGGTAGAGCGCCCCGGCTGGTTTTTGCCTTCCTGTGCCACGCTTGCTGAGCTTGCTGAAGGTCCACCCTGGTAGGTCCTCTGGGGTGCACCAGGATGTCGGAATCCA
>JAOVYX010022712.1:0-14290 GCA_035668315.1 Drosera spatulata
ATCGAGGAAGCTACCTTCCTCTAAATACAAGGGCGTGGTACCCCAACCGAACGGGCGCTGGGGTGCCCAGCTCTACGAGAGACATCAGCGTGCCTGGCTGGGCACCTTCAACGAGGAGCAGGAAGCCGCCCGTGCCTACGACGTCGCGGTCCAGAGATTCAGGGGCCGCGACGCCGTAACCAACTTCAAGCCGTTATCCGACCAGACCCGCCATGGACGCGCGGAGATGCACTTCCTGAGTTCCCACTCGAAGGCCGAGATCGTCGACATGCTGAGAAAACACACTTACCTCGACGAGCTCGGCCAGAGCATCAGAACCTTCAACGGATCCATAATTGACAACAATGATATCAACATCCTTGACAATAACAGCGGCCGCCTCTCGGGTTCTGATAAAGCCCGGGAGCAGCTGTTCGAGAAAGTTGTGACTCCTAGTGATGTGGGTAAGCTGAATAGACTTGTCATTCCCAAACAACACGCCGAGAAACACTTTCCGCTCCAGGGCAGCGGCGATATAGACTCTTGTGCTGTCTCCCCAACACGGAGGATGCTGCTGCACTTCGAGGACGGGAACGAGAAGGTGTGGAGGTTCTGGTACTCGTATTGGAACAGCAGTCAGAGCTACGTGCTGACGAAGGGGTGGAGCCGGTTCGTGAAGGAGAAGAATCTGAAGGCGGGGAATGTCGTGAGTTTCATGAGATCAACCGGGCCTGATAGGCAGCTCTTCATCGACTGGAAACCGACGAGGGCAGTTGGGATCCCGGCTGTAGGAGAAGCAGTTACTCATCCGGTAGATGAGTCCCGGCAATTAGGAACTGGAGGACCGGTGGTTAGGTTGTTTGGGGTCAACATTTGTAAGGTCGGAGATGTGAGTCGTGCTGAAGGATATCATGGGAAGAGGAAGAGGGAGCTGGAGTTGTTTTCTGGGATTTGTGACAACAAGAAACAGATGATCGATGTGGGTGTTTTGTGATAGTTTTGTTGGTTACATTCAACTTCTGTTTTTTACAGGAATGTTCGCTACAGGTTAACGTTGGGAGTTAGATTTAGTTTGGAGGTTTGTGAATTGATCCATGGTGAGGAAAGGTGAGAGAGAGATAGATCAATGTAATTCAGAATAATCAGTAGTATAATTGTATTGTGTATGATTATGACAGCATGTTACAGCACACGTGCACTTATCAGGTTATTGGGAGCATCAGTAAAATTTGTTAGCTGTGAATCCTTATAGGTGATTGTTATCGTAGGTTCAAGTCCACTGTTAAAAGACATGATACTGTTATAAGGAACCAGCAGCTAGTGTTGACTGCTTCAAAATTTCCAGACTTCAGTTTTCTCGCTGAATAAACTACAGCCAAAGTCCCAATTAGGTTGATTAGCAGCGTTGTTTTGTGAGATGACTCCTTTATTGTTCTCCCTTGTTCATAACACATATTGGAAGTCTGGAATGGACTATATGTTAATAGGAAATCTAATCAGTATCAGTTAACGAAACAAAAACAAAAAACAAGAAGCATAAATGATTCCGGCCCTTGGCTTATTTCCACTGCATTCCGAGCCCCCACCTAAACTCACTATTCAACATATTTGACAAATTCCTTGCCGATGATCTAATTGTCAACTCTTCTTGCGCTGAAATCAAGTGCCTCCAATCAATTAATAAGTTACTTATATAAGATCATAGCCTAGCTATTCCTTACTTATATAAGTGCCTCCAATCATATTGATGCATAATATCTAGATTGTCGTTTTAGAGGACGATCGATAGATCCTCGAACCCGTAAGGGAAGAAAAAGTGAGAAAAACACCTTTGTTTAATTCTCATTCATCAAAATGTGTCTGTTTTTCATTATGTTTTCATCGCATATTTATAGATATCGTAGCACATGAACCAAGACAACCAAGAGATTAGTACATGAACCTTATTAAATATATATATGAACCTAAAACATTACTAAATTGAGGATTAATGTCACGAACCTATATGGTTCATGAATTCTCGTTGCATTGGGTATAGTTAGCCACCATGTGCACACAGCATCTGGATTTCTCGCTTCACCGAGCCATCCATTTGAAATTAATCTCTTCTAGCGATTTACGCTCAAGTGATCTTGTGTCGTACAGGCAAATACGCAATTAAGTTCTCATTGATAATTAGCTAATGAACAATTAAATTCTAACTGAAAAACAAAAAACCAGCAGCCCGCAATCTAAAACAGAAACTGTATGATTGATCTTGAGCTGTACAACGAGTAATCCATTCTACCAATTCAACACGGATCTATGGATCTATAACGTGCACGTTTAAACTTGAATTAGAACAAAAATGAGTCAATTAGGAGCAATATAGTTATACTCCAGAGTTAAGTTGTGTCTTTGATCGTACACCAAACGTATATCATCATATTGGCTGGGGAAACGAAAGGCTATTTGGAACAAGCAATTTGCTTAATCAGAATCATACAATGAACTTGAACATGCATGAATGCCATCTTTAAAAAAAGAAACATGCAACCACATTCAACTTGGACTTTGTTTTTCATCGCATTTCAATAGACGACCTGGTCCATGTATGTGATCGAATTCATTGAATCTAAGTAACGACAACGTGATAGTGTCTAAAAGCAAGCTAGCTGCAGCAATTTGCGATAACGACAGTATACCTGGCATTCCCCAAGAAAATGGAACAAATCCATTGAATCCAAGCGTAATAGGAGTATACATCATCATCATACTGTACTGTCTCTGGACTAATTGCAGCAGCTTCTTGTTTCTCATTCAAACAATGCTGTTAGCTGCTAGCAGCATTTGCAATTTGCGATGCATCTATATGTTGATGATCGTAATAACTTTGATGCCGAACTTTCTTTGGCAACACATGCACTCTGTATTATTGTTCTTTGGTGTTTTCGCTTTCAGCCTGCAGGTGGCCGTGCACTGGAGCTTGCAAAATGCAGGAAATGTTACACTGGAGCTTGCAAAATGCAGGAAATTTTATTAAAAGTTCAGAAGAAATGTCTGCTGCACGAGCATTGCTAAAAATCAGAGCAACTAGCCAACTAGTCGATTACCTTGGCAGTATCATCAGGAGATGGTAACAATTAGTTCAGTATTTGTCAACACAATTGAACCTCTATTTATTGAATTTGTTTAGGTCACTCAACCACCAATAACATAATGGAAAAATAAAACAGCAACAAAAACTGCTTATGGGCCAATAACAATAGGAAAAAACAAGTTGGAATTAATCTTTAATTTTATTTTTTGTTCTTTGTGTATTGCGGCTGTCCATGAGCAGCTTCTATTGCTCCTTTTTACCAGTAACATAATTATATTGAGCACAAAGAAAACCAGAAGATAGGAGAGAATAATAGTTTCGGCAAAGTACGGAAGCAGCAGCTGCTCGCCAACAACAGCCATGCGCAAAAATAGGTAGTTTTTATCTTGGGCTTTTGTTTTGTTAATTTTTTTTGCTCTTTGTTTCACTTGGTTCTGCAATTACCAGTTTAAAACCATTCAAAAACTACCTATTTTTGGACATTGCTGCTACTGGTGAGCTGCTGCTTGCGAGCTGCTGCCGCCGCACTTTACTGTATAATTTTGCGGCTGACTAGCATAATAGTTGATCACGACCATTTCAGGAAAAAACGAATTAAGGATTTGATTTGTGTCCAGACTCATACGAGGAGACATGCTAATCTCAGAGCCAGATAGCCCTTTCTAACAAGATTAGTTGCTGGTAACTGAATTAACAAAAAGGTTACAGAATTGCAGCAAGCTGGTTTCTAGTGTCAAAGTTGATCAAGTGCTCTTAACATGCATGTTGTTCTTTATACACATGACATGTTATGGAATATACCATTAATTATATGCTGATGCTTCTGTTTCTCTGATCAGTTTCCTGCTCCAGAGCTTATCTGAAATCTGAATTGCAAGCACATCAAACTTGGTCTAGAATCAGGGTGGCTGCAGCCCAACTTTAAGTTTCCTTATCTTTTTTGCGTTTGTTTTCATCCCTTGAAAGTGAAGATGCATGCACCAGCTGCATGGATTATATACATATTGCTGTTTTTCACTCTAGCCTATCTAATAATTTGTGGTACCATAGCCGGCATTGTGATCTAGTGGGCGTGTGTAATATGTCTGTGTGTATGTCAACTTTGTATCGGGTACGAGCTAGTGCGTGTTAAGGTCTTCATTGACTTTTTTTTTCCTCTCAAAAAACCACTTCTAAAATGGGAGTGGGATCGTATCGGATTATTAGCCATGATATGTCGATATCATTACTAAACTTCTGTGAGTTACAACACCGGCTTGTGTGTATATTTCTGTACAAAAGATAAAGAGAGTGGTAGATTTTATGTACTTGTGAAATCGATACTTTCTGGTTGTTAGGAATTGTTAATCTCAAGAGTAGGTTTTTGTTGTCTTCAGACTTCCATCCTGCTTTGAATCACTTTCAAAAACCTGCTCTTCTGGTCTTGATTGACTTGAATGACAAATCATGTCCATACATACTCTTTGTTTTACTATTTGTGTTTCACAGAAAATATTACTATTTGTTTTACGATTCGTCTGAACGATGTAAGAAAATTACGTCATTATCTTGAGATTAAAATACATAACTTAAATTATCATTATTGTTTCATGATAATTTGCATAAACGATTTTTTACGTCCCACAGACGATTCGTAACTTGAATAACTTTATCACTGATCTAAACCAACGTTATGTTTTTTATAGGACGGAAGTAGCAATATAATCAAACTACCCCTCCACCTCCTGTCTCCTCCTTTTTCATTCTCTATCCTAAACCCCACTTACATCCCACTATCTCTAAAAGAATATTCTCTTTTCATCAAATTTTATACAAATTCAACACACATAAAATCCTATATCGGATCAAACCGTTACCATTAAATTGGGATGAAGGTAGTACAATATTTTTACATTTGAAATTTTTTCTATAAACTGTGAAAATATCTCTGTTTTTTAATTTTATATCACATCAACTCATTGCATTATTATTATTTTTTTCTTCTCACTTCCCTTCCTCACAAAACCAAAAGAGCAAACAAATCATTTGTATAAAATTGAACATATATAAATTTTTATTTCAAATCAAAATATTATATTTTTCATGCGACGAAATGAGTAGTATTCATCATCCTTAAAACAGTGGGACCCTCGTTTGATCCAACTTGGCAAATCTATGCGCTCAAATACCATGGTTTCATCGTCCTCCCATAGTTTTGGAGATGTAAATTTTTTGGTAGGTCATTAAATCTATCAGATGTTGGCTTGCCCTTTTTGCTAGGTTACAGAGAAAATGCAAGCCGTGCAATGGTGATCGGCCAGTAGAACTTCTCATCCACAAAAATGCCAATGATCCAAGTTATCCTTGGGCATGAAAAACTTAATTATATATATGAATGTGACCGAAAGTTGATTCAGTGAAAAATATTTTTTTATTAGAGTTCAGTGATATGTAATCATGCGTATGGATAATACCTGCTTCACATATCATATTCAATAATCATAGAAATATTTGAATTGTTTAATTAGAAATTGTCACATTAGACATTTTTTACACGTACTTCTTTTTTTTTTATAATACTCTTGTTTTTCTGTTAGACAAAATAACAAAATTTACTAAGAAAGCCCACGACAAATGCGCATAGTATATGAGCCACATTTTGTTGAATGATACTTGGACTTAAATTTGGACCTCATGCGATACAGTGTACACCCTCAATTTTTTTGGGTGGTTGGTTGCGCAACTTCATGGAAACTTTTTTCCGAGATATAACAAGAGGCAAGAATAGAAAGAGATGGTACTCGATCGATTCCAAATTAAATATAATAATTTGATTAGATATGAAGTTATGTATTGTATTTTTATTAAATATTATTTAAAAAAATATTATGTTCGTTTCAATTTTATTATAACGATTTGATCTATATATTTGTTGAATTTGTATGAAATTTGATGAAGAAAAAATATTTTGTTTAGAGGAAGTGAGATTTAACAGAGAGAATGAAAGAGAAGAAGGAAAAAGACGATGAGGTAATTTAATTATATTAATATAAATTTATTATCAAATAAGGAAAGAATAAAAATATTATATTATATTGAAATTAACAAAAAATTAAAGTATTACAATTAAATTGGGACATAGGGAGTATTATTTAGTAACAGTGGGTTTACTGTAATAGTTCTGAGAGGAATTAGTGAAATAACCAGTAAGATTTGACATTTTTTATGTTATATTTTTATAAAAGCGTTGTAGTACTCCATATTCGAGCCGTTTTAAAATATAACAAACACATTATATTAAATAACATTTTTACATAAAAAACACTAAAATAAATTATCATTTGATACGGTACATTCATCATCCCCTTACTTCTTTTTTCTCATTCTCTCTCATAAATCTCATTTACACTCAACTATCATTAAAAATATCTTTTTTTCATCAAATTCTATAAAAAATCAGTACACATTTAAATTCATATATGAATCAAACTATTCATTATATTTTGAGATGAAAATAATATAATTTCGGATGACCAAAAAAAATATCATAGATAATATAGGAGGCCGGGTTTACATAAGAGAGTTGGGAGCCACGGAGTAAAGTCTAAAAGCTTTGGGTGTGGGGATAGGATGGGGGGTGGAACGTTGGTACCAACTTGGCTAGCTATTACTAATTTGAATTGATATATGCCCCGCCGTTGCATAACCAAACAATTGCAGCACTTCACCATTTTCCTTAGCATTGTCACGTTTGTACCAGAAGGTATGCCCAAGTATATATTAACCAACATGACGGGAGTATAAAATTACCGTTCAATATTAATAACTAATACAGTAAGTATTATAATTTTATCCATGTTAAAATTCATTTTAATAATATCATTTAAAAAAATATAAAAATCTCAAAAAATACGTTCGATTAATGAGTATTGTCATAAATAATGTAATAATATTAGATGGAAGGACTGTCATGGAAGTAGTAATTAATTGTCACTTGAGCACGCTAAAAATTCATAGCTGGCTGTGAGATAGAATCGAAAACATGCGTATGGCAAGTTTTGCATAGTGAGTGGGAACATGACTCTTTCTTCTTGTTTTTTTCTTTCTTGATAATATTTGAACAAATATCTTGAGATTCATTGAATCCATCCTAAAAACACTTCAAGGAACAAAGAAATTAGAAATGAAAAATCAAACTTTGTACCGTTGAGGGTCTCTCAACCGTCATCCATTCCCAGCCATTCAAATGCTACAGCTTTGCCTGGCTAATGATCAATCACTCATTAGATTGATTTTGTGAAGAACAAAACCATGGGAAACAGTAAATCAAACACTGATGATCAGTTTCTTTTCTACTACTCCCTACATTCATTAAATTTAACATGTCAATCAGTTCACAAATAAGATTGTACCTTGACTATTTTATTAGATCTTGTTACATATTTGAACCTGCAGGGTTGATTCAGCCGTTGATGTGCATGTTTCAAATTTCAATGGCCATTGACACATATAGAACATAATTTAACACCATCGTCTCCCATAATGGGATCTATTTAGAACAATTTACTTGATGCCAACAGAATGCTCATAAGCTGTGGATGATGACCCTGGAGACTGCAATGGTGTAAGCGCATCAATTACAATTGGATTGGAATAAGAAAACCTATACATGCGACATATAACCGCTTCCCAGATGAACAGAAAAATACATAATTGTCATATCATTTTCAATAATTTATTGATTATGATAAAAAACGAATCATTTTTTATATTCAAGATAGAAATAGATATATCATTAATATCATATATCTTCATAATACATTTCTTCTTAGAAAATTCTGCATCGTTTCATTCTCCACCCCTTCAAATTAAACACTATAAACCACCACAATCAACTGAAACTATATCAAATCAATTCATTACATTCTCCACCCCTTCAAATTAAACACTATAAATCACCACAATCAACTGAAACTATATCAAATCAATTCAGATCATCATCTTTTACACTGCCAAAAAAACAAAAAAAAACAGAGAGGTATGAATGAAAGAAACTTGCACAATATAACATCACAAGGGTACCTTCAGCGCCACAGACGATCAATGGTCCTCCGTCAATTCATCTCCGGTGGCGCTGGCATTTTTGAAACACGACGCTGGCGGCAGCCCAACTAGAAAGGGAAATCTATGTCTGATGCATAGTGACACCGGCGTGATCCTCAACCCACCACAAATCAAATCAACGGAAACGAACCATCGGACGCAGCAGAGCCGAGAAAGCTGCCACTGTCCAAATATAAGGGAGTGGTGCCACAGCCCAACGGCCGTTGGGGTGCCCAAATCTTCATCAAGCACCAGCGTGTATGGCTCGGCACCTTCGGAGATGAGAAAATAGCAGCCAAATACCACGACATAGCTGCCCAGCGGTTCCGTGGCTGGGACACCTACACCAACTTCAAACCCCTGTCATCCGCCACCCCAGAAGATGGGGCCGAGACGGAGTTTCTGACATCCCATTCTGAGGTGGAGATTGTCGATATGGTCCGCAAGCAGACCTACTACGACGAGCTCCAGCGCAGCAGAAGCAGCTCCAACGACAGAATTTATCCCATGATCATAGGCATGGACGGAATATGAAGGCTCGGACGCTTCTGTTCTAGAAGACTGTGACGCCGAGGGATATAGGGAAGCTGAACAGGCTGGTGATCCCGAAGCAGCAGGCGGAGAGGCACTTCCCGGCCCTAGGTGGGCCCAGGGGATGCATGCTCCTCAACTTCCTGGATGTCAATGTCAAGGTGTGGAGGTTCAGATACTCTTACTGTAAGAGCAGCCGAAGCTACGTGCTCTCCAGAGGATGGACTTGGTTCGTCAAGGACAAGAATCTCAAGGCGGGTGATGTTGTCACCTTCGAGCGGTCGTCTGGTCAGGACAGGCAGCTGTACATTAGCTTTAGGTCGGGTGAGGAAGTGCAAAGCGGTGACAAATGTTGTAGGCTCCGGCCATTGGTGCCGGTGGTGAGGTTATTTGGTGTCGACATTCGCGGGATTCCGGTGACTGGTGGCGGTGCCGTGCATGCCTGCTAGGTAGATTTAGCCACCTCCTGCCTGCTTTTCTCTCTGCTCCAATTTCAACCCTCTCAGGATCTCAAGCTTCTTTTGCACTTATAATCAGTATGAAGTGTGTAAGCGTGCCTAAGAGTATGTTCTTGCCACCATATATATCTCAAGCATTTTTTTTAAACATAGGACTCTACTACGTGTTCAAGTATTGTTCTTTGAAAAATATCTGTTCAGATGTACATCCAGTTCTCAGAGTGAGTGATGTCCGATACTCATAATTTGTTCATATTGAACTCAAAGACATATTTTAATTTCACATTTCTGTTCAATATAAGTCTTTAGACTGTCTCTAACTCATCAATGATTTCTCTGTGACGATTTCTTTTTGAAGAAGTCTTGCCTGTTTAATTGATCAGTGGATTAGAGCTTCCATAATGTCAAAATTGAACAAGGATCGATTGGTCAGATCTTCATTTAGTTGCAGTTCTCCTTCCGATTTGCTGCATTGTTCCTAAAATCTCTCTCTTGCGATGAAGAACCGATTCACTTTAAGTTACTCTCTTTCTCTTATTCAAATTACAACGTTGTCATATGTCAGTAATATAGTTATTCATGTTACGAATGGTTCGCGGGACGATCAAACATCATTTTTTTAAAATTATCGTGAAACAATAATAATAGTTTAAGTTATCTACTATAACCCTGGTCCAATATTTTAACTTTCTTACATTGTTAACACGAAAAACAAAACTCGTCAAAATACATATTGAATAGTACAATGATGATGCAACGTTATAGTTTGAATAGACGAAAGGGGTATATATTTTTAGTCAGCTATCATAATCACTTCACTGATTAATTTTACCAATACGTATTACGATAAGACCTTTCATTAGCCACTAGAATCATTTCATCATCAACAAAGGGATCTACGCTTCAACACTACATGTTGCTCTTGTATGGGTTTAGGGGGAGAGTTCAAATGGAGAATTCAACATTCTAAATTGGGCTAAAATAGCATACATATGTTAATTGAATCCATCTTTCAGCCCAAAAGTCTAAGCTATTAGGCGTCTAGAGATATGTGTTAGAATTAAGCGCCTTCGAAGATGATCATGAACACGAACAATCAAGCACAATGAGAAATCAAATAACAACGAACGCAAAACGATACTAGGAATTTACATGAAAAAAATCTTCAAGGGAAAAAAAAAACCTATGAAAAAACGAATCACTAAGCAATAACTCGATTATAATGATCGTCTTTATCCAAATCCATTCGATTTCACTCGTTAAACTTTAGAGGAATCTTTTTATTTTGATCTCTCGTGCATGAAAAACCTAATAAAAGGATGTATATATAGACCCTCAATTAAAACAGAGAAAATAAATCTTGGAGCCCGTGCTGGCCGTGCACAACACGGGTCGTATCCCGCGCATGGCTGGAAGACGTCGTGCGCAGGAGTCAGGAACATCCAGCTGTAGGCACGACCATGCCATCACCGCACGGGGCATGCCCATCTGCTCGATCATCTCCTCAGCAAAAGCCCAAAATCTTGAAATCTTAATGACAACTTCAACCACATGAATTTTCACTAACTCATGTAGCATCTGACCCTGACCGCACTCATGATCTTATTGTTTGTCCTCTCTTGTTACGGAATATCGAGCACAACAACTGGTCTTATTGTTTCTGAAGCACTTGGAGTAGTAGAGATTTAGGGGTGAGTCTAAGAGGAGAGTCTAACACTGAAAGCTGAACATAAACATAAATAGCGTACACATGTGAACTACGCCTATATTTAAGTTCAAAAAACCTACGCTAATATGTTATGAGTTGCACACGTATATAAGCTACTTTTTTTTCCTCCACGATCGGTGTGAATAACTGATTAAGTAATTACCACATACCTCAACAGCTCTAGACCAGAGCAGACTACTCGTAACAACTGAGCTTCTAGAACCTCTCAAACCAGAGTTACAAGATAGAGATTTCAGCCAATTTTTTCGAAATGTTTGACATTGCACATTGCAATTAATCAATTTGGGAGAAAGGAAATACAATATATGCTTTCAATTAGAGCTGTAATGAGTCGAACCTGTTTGACTCGACTTGATAAAAGCTTGATTCACGTATCATTTATGAAGCTCGTGAGTCAAATTTGAGCTTAACTTTATACTCGTCGAATAAAATGAGCCAAATTTGAGCCACCTCTGACTCGGTTTGATAGACTCACGAGTCAGCTCATTTACAAGCTCATCAAGTCAACTCAACTATAACTTGTTTAAGTCTCGAATGCATATGTATACATATATAATTTATTTTTCATAAATAAATACATAATATTCAAGAGGCATGTAAAACTCTCGTATCTTATACTACCACCGTCCCAAAATATAACGAACGGTTTGTGTACGTGGATTTATGTATATGTTGAATTTTTATGGGATTCGATAAAGAAATAGTGTTTTTTACTGATAAGTGAGATTTAGGAGAGAGAATGAGAGAGGAAGAGGAAGGAGATAGTGGATGTACTGTAACAGATGGTAATTTGTTTTGATATTTTTTATATGAAAATGTTGCTAAATATGAAATATTGATAATATTTTGGGACGACGTGAATAGAAAAATATGGTCTATAATATGGGATGGAGGGAATATATATATATTTTCAAAAAAGTATCATATATTTATATATATATATATTAATAGAACTACTATTAGGTGATTGTATGCCCAAATAAAATGATTTTTTCAATTCAAGATCCAGTGGCATATTACCTTTTATTTTCAATGTCAATTTAATCGATTTAAATTTCTAGGTAGTTATTTTAACAATGATTTTTAAAATAAAATCCTAAAAATATTCTGAATTGTTCATAAAAGGCTTATCTCGGTTCGAGCTCGACTAGGCTCAAATGAGTGTATGAGCCAAGCCAAGTCGAGCCCGAGCCTAATTATTTATGTAATAAGCTTGACAGATTCGACTTGATTAGGCTCGAATCAAACTTAAACTCAAACTCAAGCGTATTCAAATCCTAAATGAGCCGAGTTCAAGATATGTCCGACTCGACTTGACTCGACTCATTTATAACCCTATTTTCAATCGATGATAACAAAATATGAAAAACCGTGACATTATTTGATAAATAACCAAAACTCTTCAAATGTTCGTTTAATTGAAAGTATAGTAACAAATATTACACTCTTCGTAGGACCGAACTAATAATAAATAGTATCATGATTTGATGACCATAATATTAGTTGATAATGTATCCTCCACCTATATATCCCATCAAAAACATAATATATATATATATATATGTACATTAGTATGTGCATCCTTGTAATCGTGCACAGAACAAATATAAATCGATTAGTCTACTATAAGTTTTTGAAGATAATAAACACTGTGAACAAACCTAGAATTTAATGATATTTAAACTACTTGATTGAATGATATATATTGTATAAGTTATATTAAGATTTATTTCATCTTTATACGACATTTAATTTACTCTGAAAAAAATATTACTATTTGATTGATATTTTATGGGATTAGCTTTTATGCTGCAGTAGGCCGTTACCATCCTGGTGCAAAATACAAAACACAAAGTTTTGGGATCAAAAAGCTGATACGCGAGTCCAGATTTTCATATCTTGTTAAAATTTGAATTCGTAGAATTAGCAATTTTGAAAGTGCATATATGAGATCTATTTTTGAATAAAATCCATATCAACTGCTGCCTTTTGATTTTGGAAGAGGATCAATTCTTGTCCCAAAATCTGAATTTAGGAAGAGAAAGGGAAGGGGAAGACAACAAAGATCAAGACGAAGTGCACGTGCCTTTTTTTTAATCCAAAAACTCCACGTTTTGTATTTTGCAGCACGATGTTGCCTGCCTCTTGCAACATAAAAGATAATCCATATTTATATATATATATATATACACATACATATATGTATATATATATATATATATCGAAAATGTGTGGCTAATTTAAAATCAGTCCCAAAAACCTATATATACGTAAAAAAAAACATGATAAATATATTGATGAATTTCATTTTTAAGTCAAAACAATATTATATCATCCTAGCATCTTTAACGCATGCATCAGGAGAGAGCTCAAAGTATTCTTCAACAGGAGACATTGGTGTAGGAGGAGCTTTGGAGCTTGAGTCTTCGGCAGGATCTTCATTGATCTGCTCAGGTTATGCAGAGGAGCAAAGAAACAGTGTGAAAAGGGAACCACTGGGATGTGCTTTTCTGCTGTAATGTAAGGACTGGGAGTACGAGGAACATCCTCTATGATTGGCATATCCATTGCTGTCTGCTTCATTTCTACAGTAACCTCAGGCACTCCTGCAAGAACCTCAAATGTTCATATGGCTTGCTCATCTTCTTGTGCACCAGCCTCAGACACTACTCCAGGAATCTCAGACGTTCTTGTGACATGCTCATTCTCTTGTGCAGTAGCCTCAGACACTTCTAGAGAACCTCAAACGTTCCTGTGACATGCTCGTCCTCTTGTGTAGTAGCCTCCGACACTATTGCAGGAATTTCAGACGTTCTTGTGGCATGTTCATCTTATTGTGTGAAAGCCTCAAACTCTTTAGTAGGAGCCTGTGGCACTTCTTGAGTATCTCCTTGATGAGGTACAACAACCTCAGTTTGCTACAGGAGTTTCAGGCACTCTTTGTAGTTGCTCACCCGTTTGTATAGAAGTCTCAAACACTCCTTTCACTAGTGGTGCTTGGATTTCGGAGGAAACAATAGGAGATTATGGCTCTTATTGTGGTGGTGGAGGCTATTTTATGATAGTGTTTTGGGTAGGAGATGGTGATGAGATGGCAAAGATAGGTTGTCGTGGTGGTGTGAGTTAAGGAACACTACACATAGGGGATTCTACACTAATGATGTCATAAAATTGTCTTTCAACAGTGATGATGGAGTCTGCTAAAAGAATATTATGATGCAGAGGGGTCTGTAAGTCTGAATTCGTTCCTAGTGTTGTCTCGACAATAAGATTCATGGCAGTCTGGTCCTTCTCACTTGGTTGGATTTCCTCCCCTTGGGTTGTTGTAGGTATTGTAGTGAGATCCTGTGCAACAGACTCTGTAGCAACTATATCAATGAGCTCTTCATCCGAGCTTTCTTGTTATTGTGTAGAAGGAGGGGGGGGGGGGCG
>JAOVYX010022713.1:0-43058 GCA_035668315.1 Drosera spatulata
AAAATCATGTTATTAATTAACATATAATTTTTCAAATTTTTTCGTGATAAAAAGTTATCCCAACTTCGTCACAAGTTATAAAGTGATGAGCGTAACGTTACGTCTCAAAACTATAAAACGAGATTTATTTCTTACTTTTAATTTATTACAAAAGAAAAAAACGCATATTTTCGTTGCGTTTATTAATTTTCGAACTATTATTTGATCATAATTTTCATATTTATTTAATCTCAATTTTTCGGGGCTTTATACTCATATATCTTACAACGGTTTGATCCAAATCAATTTTTTATGTATGTGTTCAATTGATATATTTTGATTACTAATATGTTATGGTTTTTGATAATGATAGGGGGTTTAATGTGAAAGAATGAGAGAGGATATTGTGGAGTGTAATGGGATATTATGGTTGTTTTAGTTTTAAAGTTATTTTCAGATAAAAAAATAAAGTAAATATTATAAAATTTATAAAATAATTTAAAATAATAAGTGTTGGAAGAATTATGGGAAGAAGTAAATATTAACAATTATCTAATGACTTTGGAAGCAAGGATGGGCGTGTGTTGTGCTTTGGTTCGGCACAGATTCCTTTCTGGACCATAAAAGAAATAAAGTGGCTAGGCCCATAATCTAGGCCCATCAACAAGCGCAGCCCATATGTTCCCCCTCGTAGGCCCCTTGTGCTTTTGGTCTGAGCGGGCAGCGAATCCGAATCGCAGACGGAGAACAATTCACGCCGGTCGCTCGATCTCGGACGATTGTGCATCGCCGCCATCGGATTTCCGCCGCCGGCGATCGCCACCATTCAGTCGCCATCGTCTTCGTCGAGGTTTGTGATCTTCGCTATCAGTCTCTTTGCTCCTTCGAAATTCTAACGGTTACAGTTATTGAAGACGTCGTTGTTGATGATTTCTTTTCGTGTTTGTTGGAAAGCTCAATCTGAGATCGAATAGTTGCTCTTTGTTCAGTCATTTTGGCGTGTAAGAAGGAGTGGATCTGCTGAAGTGACCAGGCTAGGGTTTGATTTTTCGAGTGAGATTGAGTTTTGACGGACTCATAGGGGAATTTCTTTTGCGATGAATATGGTTAGTTTATTTGTGTAGGAAGTCATTGTTAAGGTATCTGAGGTGGAAATGTACACTGAGACAAATGCTTCGAATAGAACTACAGGTGTTTAAGTTGTGGTCGGGATATGTTTTGAGGATTTGAATATCGGATGACTTTATTGATGATAGTCGGCGTTCACTTAGTGTCGGTATTGAACGGCGAAGAAACTGAGAAAACAGCAAGAAGTTAGAAAAAACTGCATTGTTGGATTCTCTAGACCTGGTGATGTCGAGTCGCACCATCATTCTGTGAGGGTGTTCCTGATTTGTGTGTTTCGTGGAGTTGGGCAACAACAGGCACGCACGGCCGTGTGCGATGCCTTTACCAAGTTCTCTGAGCACGGGCCCGACAGACCATGCGCCATGATTCCGTGTCTAATTTGATTTATTTTTTAAATCATTTATTTTTTACCTATAATTACCTCAGGTGTATATCATTTTTTCATAGTGAATTTCGTCGACGATTGTTGTTTTTTTTCAGAGGGTTTTTCCCACATAAATCTTATGTCTCTATTTTCTTTATTTCTTTGATTATTGAGTGAATCGATCCCAACAGATTCCTGCCCATGTTCGTGTTGACATGGTCTTTGATCGCCTGTGTACTAGATTACCACCACTCCATGTTTATACAACTTCTGTGGTGAGATCTTAGGCTCACCTATGGGTATGAACATACGGAACCTTGAGCCGTGTCTGCATGATACTGATGAATACAACTATGTTAGTAGTAAAAATGCATTCGGAAGCAAGGAAATCTTGCGTGTATTCACTATGAACAGATTACCAAGATTTCCATGCACCTTGAACTGAAAGATGTACGAAAGAAAACTAAGATATAGGATCCTTGCTTTACAGTAAACATGATTAAGTCACTTCTTGAGAAAGTTTGACCCTTTGAGAAGTTCCAAGTTTAAAGCATGTGAAAGTTCATTTGGTTTTCAGTTGTCGATCATAGCACCATCTATTCACATGTACATGGCTGAGCAGTCACGATGCACATGGATAATTGTAGTTGGCATCCGTCAAAAGTCTTGGACGGAGCCAGACAAGTAGAACCTTATATTGTCTTGGACGTGGCCTAGGCATTTGAGCATTGTTGATCTTGAGAGGGAGCTTTACCATCTAGGCATGCATTGTAATACCTGAGAATTTCTGTTATTGGGTACCCTTAGAGAACCATTATGATTGGACTATCTAATGCTTGGTTGGCAATTTGGCAAGGATTACCCAGAAATTATACAAATTTGAATATGTAAAATACTTAAATAGATCCAAGATTGAAACGAAATTGATGATAAACTCTGTTTATTTTGAAGTGCCTGCTTATGCAGTGCTTGCTGGTGGTGTCTTTCATTGTTTTCTATTTCGTTGTTGCATTCTTCTGCTTGTAGTATACGTTTCATTCATTGGGTTCTTCATTTCTGAAGTTGAAATCCTCCTTTTGCTACAGCCAGGTCATGGTCGCAGACATCATTCCACGCACTGGCCAGAGGATGATAGCTCATCGTGGGGATCTACCATGTACATGACTTTTATCTTCAGAGCAGAGTACGGAGAGAAGTGAAACTGGTAAAAAAAACTTTATTGTGGTTGCATAATCTGTGGATTGAGGTAAAGACTCTTTACTCTTGGTCATGTTGTATAATCTGTTGTTGTTGTCGTTGTCGTCGTTGTGTTCTATATTTGTTGCCACCATTCCATCTTTTACAAGTCTTATGTTGCAGTTGTCTATGGGTATAAAACGCTAAACTTGAAGCTCTCCAAGAAACATACCGATAACTACGAAACCATAAAGCTGATATACATCAAGGGTCTGAGCATCGATGGTGTTAGCAGTAGACTTCTTTTGGCGATCCATGAAATGCTTGGGGAAGATAAAGATTTCAGCAGCGATTCATTTACAGTTCGAAAATAACACTGAAAGATGAGAGAAATAGCATGTATATAATATTAGATGAGCACATTAGAATAAATAAATTTTGTCCCGAAAGCTGAGCGAAAGATAGAGTACCTAAGATGTACTAGAGTTTATCGGTGTGAAAATTTTGTGATCCAAAGGTGGATGATCACAAGACTTTCTTAGTAAAGTTTAACCACTCATGAGTATGAAATCTGTGAAATTTTTTTGTGCTTGTAGGCAACGGTCAAGGTTCAAGGTTGTCAAGTATGAATATGCGGAACTTCATTTGGTCAAAAGTTCATTACTCTCGGGGTGAGTAGTCTCTGGATTATGTTAACATGTATTCGCATGTATATGGCTGAGAACAAGGGACACTGCCCGTGGAAAGTCATACATGGAGCCAAACTTGAGAAAACCTTGTCTCCATCTTGGATCACGATAATGAAGGCCTTAGAGAAACGACTTATTTTTACAGAAATGGCGAATATCATGTTTGGTTGGTCCTTTTAGACACACTGTTGTTTCAAGATAATCAAACTAATTAATCTAGTTTAAACATCAAATTTATGTTTTTTGTACTCGACTAACGGAAGGAAAATTTCTTTTGGGGATGTTGGCATGTATGATTTGTGTTCCAATTGGGATCTATGCTTGTGTTTCAAACATCATTCTAGAGTTGGCTTCTCATTGAGATGGCATTGTTCAAACAGACGAAAAGGAAATGCAATGAGCCATTGCCAGCAGGCTGTAAGCAATAAACGACGTGAATTTCTAACTCACAAGTCATCCTAGTCAACTCAATGGCCATAATCAGGTAAGCTGCGTGCTGCTGCACAAGTTTTCGCGTCTGATTCTTCTTTGTTTCCACTTCTGAATGTGAATTGTTCATCTTGATCCCCCGTTTCCTACGCCAGGTACCCAGAAAAGGGATATCCTTCCTTGTGTGGACTAACTTTTATTTGCTGGGAAGGTGGATAAGTTACTCATATGACATGGTTTTTTTGCACCCCATCTTCGTGGCTTACGCGTGTGTCACCGATTTTCCTTTCATAGTAAGTTTCTTCGGCCTCGTGTGATTTCATACTTCTTTTTGCATCTGAGTACGTATCAGACACATTTTAGACTACTACATTGTCATTTTAAGATCATACAGTAACCTCTACCAAAATACAAACTGTCTTTTTGGACCGTGGTAGCTAACACTAGCGGCTTAGCGTATAGGAAGCTGACTCTCTACCGATTGTTGAATTGTAATTCGTGCGATTGCCACATTGCGATCGCCCCCTAGATTTAGCCAAATCGAGAGCTTGATTTATACGACCGCCGTTGCTAAATGAATGTGATCGGTCACTGAAATCTTTGGCTATTTAAAGCTGAGTTAATTTGGTTCTAGGTTCTGTATATGTATTTCTAGCTCTCTAAACTGTCAAAAGAAAAGTTTGCAACAATTGACTATTTGATTATTATGAGAATAAAATGCCACGTTTCTGAATTATCATGATAGAGTTGTGGTCCTATTGGTATTAAACAAGCCGCAATCAAATTAATCTGTCACCACACGATGGTAATCGAAATGGGCCGCGAATAGTTTTTTCATCAGCAGATAAGTATGATGACTTCGGCCATTGATCTTTTCGGTCGTCGCTATTAAGATTTTCATGGTACTGATCTATAGATTTAGCAAATTTGATGTACAACAGATCCCACAATTTTATAAGATCTTTGCCCACGAAATGCTGATCTATGTGATTTTCCTGTATTTCCTTCATATACTCTCAACATTTTTGTTATGTTTGAATTTGAAGTTAGGGGGTCAATAGAGATGAAACTTGTTTAGACATTTGCATGTAATTTGCTACAGTATTTCTTTTTTCCTGAAGAGCATCAAATAATTTTTCCTTGAATACTCTCAACATTTTTTTTATTTTTCTTTTGGGTATGGAACTTAAGAGCTCTTTCTTCTCTACTTTAACCAGACTATGTTGTTAGATCGAAGCTTGAAAACAATTGACTCCTCATTTGGCATGTTGCTCTGCGCTGATTATGACTGATCAACTTGCAAACTAAGATCGCTTTTAATAATGTGACTGCATTGATAATTTGACATTGAGATGAACCATAAATACAAGATCACGAGTACGTATCGGCCTATTCGTAGGGATACATGAATTCTTCGTTGAAACAAAAATTACCAAAGTGCCTTGCTTCAGAAGGCATTTGATGTAAGATCGCGAGAGCGACACTTGTTCGAAATATGTATCGTCGGCTTTAAAGAAAAAGGTTCTGCCTAGTCTACATGTCTAATGGATTCTCATTTGATTCGGTTGTGTTTTAGGCACCACGTTATAAACAAAGAACACAACAATATGATTAATGAGGTGAGCGACAATGTCTTCGTATAATCTCATAGAAATATTCGTATTTTATTGTCTTACAAAACTCCGTACATTTGGAGAATTGCTAATCACCACGATGGAGACTACTAATAAAAATATGTAGATCCATATCAATCAATTTCTAGTTCTAGAAGACATAATGAGTACCTCCTTATAAAAATCTTCTATCTGTTATATGTATTTATGTATTTCATGTATCAATATTCTGACATTCCAATTCCTTTCCCATAACTCCTTCTAGGATCGAAAAATCATAAATCCGTGCAGTAGCACGATTGCGAGAAATCCTACTATACGTCCTTTTAAGTTCGAATATATGGTCGACGTTTATGAATCTGATCTTAATTGCATTGTTTGAAGTATAATGTGTTCTGCTTTGGGTCACCGTATAACATTACCAGGTGTCTTTCTACAAGAATTATGAGCGTTTACAATGGAAGTAGTAGCACTCATGTAATGCGCCTTGTGAAATTAAGATCTACAGTATTAAAAACATATATTTCTTTCGTATCAATATCCATATAACATTTATTTTCTTTAGGTTATCTCAATTTATTTATAATTTCTTTTTCTAACAAACTTTAATAAAATAAAAAATCAATCCTGTTATGTTACAATACATCCATTATCTTCTTTCTCAATTATCTCTAAAAAAAGATACTCCCTCCATCTCATATTTATTGAAACCTTTTGATTCGACACAAAAATTTATGCGAGTGTTGAATTTATGTGGATTTTGATTAAGAATTTTTTTTTGTGATAGTGGAATTTATTGGAACACTCGTGAAAAGAGATAGTGGGAGTATTGTAATAGAAAAGATTGATATGATTTTTTTATGTTAAAAAGGTTATCAAAAGAGAAAATATTGTAATTTTTTATAGACTGATCAAACAAAAAAACATGACGATTAATATGGGACGGAACGAGTATTTTTCTTCATCAAATTCAATAAATATTCAATACACATATAAAGTCAAGTATCAGATCAAACGGTTTCATGTAAATTCGGATGGAGGGAGTATATAACTAAGATAATTACTTTTTCCGTCCCATAATTTTGACAACATTCACTTTTTATATGCAAATTCAGATTTATCATATTTCTTTTTCAGCTCTAATCTTAACCACACAATATTTTTATCTCAACTTTTTTTTTTATTATGTGATCACAAAAAATTTTTCAAAAAATAAAAACATTACAAATAATTTGGGATGAACCGATTAGACAAAATAATGCAATGATTTTAGGGAAAAAAAAAGACGGAGTAGTAACGAATAAACATGAAACATTATATTAAAAGGATGTTCATTTCGTTTCAATAGAATTACAATTAATGATTTGACATTATAATTTATGTGTGTGTTGATTTTTTATAAAGACAAAATTGCCCTTTAAAATTTTATGAGTGAGAGAAATATGAAAAAAAAATAGGATGAATTGATATAATTTAAAATAAAAAATAAAAAAAATTATGAAAAAAATATTTTAAATATTATAATTTTATTGAATATTTTAATTTAATAAATATAATTTTATTGGGACGGGCATTGGCTTCAATTTTCCAGTTCAACACCTGGAATTGGGCCCATATAAAAAGATATCCACTCCGATCCTACCACGTGTCCCTAATCATGTAGGCGGTCCAAGCTTGGAATGAATACCAGAAGAACATGAAAGACAAACAGGTCATCAAATTTGCATGGAGTTTTGTCCTTCCTTGACCGTAGACCAGTAGACCAGCTGACCAAACCCAAACCCATAGATTAGAAAAGAGCCCCAAAATCTGAATGATCTCCACCTATCCTTGACTACTTTTACCAAAACCAAAGATAAGATTTTTCTATCTTATTCTCTTTCTTTCTTTCTTTTTTTTTTTTTTTACGAAGAGTTTATTCTCATACTGTATAAGTATTTTTCTGAGGAAAAAGTGCAAGAAAAACTTGAAAAAATCTTTTTCCCCTAATCAATGAGAAGATAATTGAAAATTATTGCATAAAAATTTATACAGATTGTGCAAAGCACATATTAGTCCAAGAGCAAACTGACGGTGGAAAATGATTGTAAGTATACACTGTTTATTAGTCTTGAATAAAATCACAAGAATCTTCGCGTCTATTATTACTTATGTTCGTAGTCTATATGTCATGAATTATTGTAGTAGTAATGGAACCTCTACGCTTAATCTCACGTTATCCTTGATTTAATACCAATTGTTTAATACGCTTATATACGTAACTGACTCCAGCTAATGAAGACTTTCTCCTAATAAAAAATACAAGCAATTATTCAGTTTTCTGTTTCATCTCCAAACAATAAATGTGACCCTCGTTTTTTTCCACTTTCTACACCTTGAAATTCATTCATTGATCCAACCCAGTCGCATACGTTTGCTTTTCCCCTATTCTCCAATATATATTATTATGATTCAAATTCTTTCTTTTTATTCAAACTTCTAGTCAAACATATGTTTCCTAACCATTCAAAACTTTCGCATCCCCTCACACATATATAAACCAAACCCCCTCAACTTTGTCTTCCTCATATATTCTTCATCACCAAAACTATACACCGCCTCAATCCCAAAACTCATTGACCGGTCATCGTAGCTCGTTCAGTGATACAACGAAACTTATATCGACTGATCCAAAAAATGGACGACATCGTCGACGTACCTGAATACTTCCTGTGTCCGATCTCGCTCCAGATAATGTCCGATCCTGTCACGGCGATCACCGGAATCACGTACGAGCGAAGCAGCATCGAACACTGGCTGAAAACCACGACCACGGTCGATGACAACTCCGTTTGTCCCGTCACCAAGCAACCGCTCCCGAAATCAGCCGGCCTGACGCCGAACCATACTCTTCGCCGCCTCATCAGCTCGTGGTCGGCTGCAAACCGCCACGTGGATTCGCCGAAACCGGAGTTCAATCCCAGCCGCATCGCCAGACTGATTCTGGATATCAATGAGAGTAAGATTTGGTCGGTGGAATCGCTCAAGGAGCTGGGAACATTGGCGGAGGAGAGCGAGCGGAATAGGAAGTGGATCGTCCAGTCAGGGGGTGTTGATTGCGTTGTTGGTGTGATCAATCGGTGTTATAGGGATAGAAGGATCGACGGATTGTATCAAGCGATGAAGATCTTTAATAGGATCCACGAGATGGGGTCTCAATTGGCTAATCGGGACCTCATTGACTCGATCTCGTGGATCCTCGAGGATGAGCCGGTCTGTGATCTGACGCTCAGATCACAGGCCACTTTGTCCGCCAGGATTATTTTCAAGGTTTGTGATTCGGCAATCACAGACCGATCAGGTGCCAAATTTATTAGGGGATTGATCAGACTGTTGACTGAGCCTAATTGCGACAGCACGACGATAAAAAATGCGTTACTTGTACTCATTGAGCTATCACGGAGCGGGAAGAACCGTCAGGCTATGATCGAGAACAATGTTGTGTTCTCGATCATTGAGGTGGAGTTAAGGACGTTGAAGGATAAAAGGTTGTCGGAGTTAGTTTTCTGTCTTCTGTCTCAGTTATGCAGCTGCGCCGATGGGAGGGCGCAGCTGCTAGGACACGCAGCAGGGATCGCTGTTGTGACAAAGAGGCTGCTTAGGGTCTCGGCCGAGGTGGATGATCGTGCAGTGCACGTGTTAACGGTCCTAGCAAGGTTTTCAGCGACCGGAGAGACTCTGACGGAGATGTTGAGGGTCGGGACGGTATCTAAGCTTTGTATGGTGTTACAAACGGACACTCCGAAGTATTTGAAGGATAGGGTTAGGGAGATGCTTAGGATGCACTCGAACGTATGGAGTAATTCGCCTTGCGTTCAGGTCTATTTGTTAACAAGGTATCCCACCTTGCAATTTTGACCAATAGTTAGAGAAAGTGTATATGGCGACGGAGTTGAAGTCGATACAAGAATGATCTTTATGATAACAGAATACATAGATTTCATGAATTATGCATCTTATGATCTTATAAGATCAATTTTGTTCATCAAAAAATTTCGACAGATGCCTTCCTTGGTTCACTTCTGATACCATAGAAAAGGTCTAGTAGGTTGCCTGAAGCGATTACATCGATAACACATCTGGTTCGAATGTTTATATGCTTTGGGATGCAGTCTGTATTCATTTTTCGGACGATAGATAAATTGATCGCATGAAACTTTGTTTCTCAACAAGAAAGATAAATTGATCGTATGAAACTTGGTTTCCTAACGGAGCGTATTCTTCATCACTGCCGTAGAAATATTTTCTCTCCATAATGTGAACTATCCTACTTTGGTTGTTGCCATGGTTATGATTTGCGTGTGAGTAATTAAATTCCATTTGAAGAAAATGTAGGAGAGGATATTGACCGCTAGTCTAGAGAAGTAGGCCTTGAAAATTTTTGGAAATCTTCGAGAGCCTTTGACAATTTGACCCGTAAATTTTTAGCAAAGGTATTCATTGGTTTCAGATTACCTGGACGAAGGGGAACATCACATTTTATTTCCTATGCTTTGATCAAAGATGCTCCCAACACTAATTGTAATATCAATTGGTCCAAATGATTAAAAATACTCTTCAACAGGATTTTAATAAGGGTCTTGTGGGATGAGAAAACAGATATTAAGAAACTAATTATACAATGAAAACGTGGAATTATAACAACTGCATTCATGTTTCTTATAACCCCACACAAACTTGCAAAGAAAAAACTATCTTTCTCTGAACTTTTAAATTTTAAAAATAGTTGACAAATTTGTGATTGAGGTTGCAATCAACATGGTTGGAGTTGCTGCAATCCATTTTCCATATTTTCAATAATGATTTGAAGTCGTTAAAACGATTTTCTAGAGAAATTAATCGGATTCTTCGAGCACGCAACTTGTTACATGGTCCAATAACAAGTGACCATGGGCCTTGGGTTTTATGGATGGGCTCTTCGTGTGAATTATACTCTTACATTTCAGCTTCAATTCATGGACAGGATAACAAGATGTCCAAATTCTTGGCCCAATATCGTTTCTGCTATTTTTGGGGGAGGCCCGAAAATGTCGATATTTCCTGTACTAACCATCAGGAAAATTGGAGCTTTTTCGATAGTTTAGACAACTGAGCAAAATTGTTGGCAATTGTGTTTCCGGCAAATATATTATGCTTCAAGAAGGATAAAAGGTGATCATCACCATGCTAAATTTAGTCGGATACGTTCGCAGGCAACGCGGAGGAGAGTAAAAGTGATACAGTATTCGGTGTAATTTGAATTGTTATGAGGCTGTTTAGTATTTGATATTAAAAATTGTGAAAAATCAAGACAAATAACAGAACGAAAAGTCCATAGGCAAAACTGAAATTATTTTATAAAACAAAATAATTTCTTTAAAAAGGTATCTTGAATATTATGCTTAAATAACAAGAATCATAAAACAAAAATCTTTTTTTTTTCCTTTTTATTTTTGTTTCATTGATTCAATTTGTTGCTAGCAGCATACCGGTTGTGTGTCAGTATGACACAATTAACCATGAGAATTTTTTTAAAACTGTTTTTGTTTTTGAAATTCCCTAATAATTTAACTAACAACACATAATGTTAACATCATATATTTCATAAGTCCTTGAAGATCAATCACAAAAAAACAGTTTTGTTTCATTAGGTAAACGAAAATAGAAAACATAATAGAAAAAAAACACCAACATTTGAATAGTGAATTTATGTGTGCTGACTATCAATATGAGACGATATCTCTATAAAAATAATTTGTAAAATTTTAAAAATCACACTACAAGAACAATTGTCATGGCTTTTACAGAAAATCAACCTTTTCCTTCAAAATATTAACCTGCCGATTGGTTTTCAGCTTTCAATCCAGCAGCATGAAACGTCGATATCGAATCCTTTTTTAATAAGGTAAAAGTCGATATCGGTGCGATACCTTTTATCCCACTATATAAAACATGATTGGTCACGTAGTACTTTCACTACAGATATCATTTGACCACACAATAGGATGAGAAAAAGTAATGGTGCAGTATCTTAGTACTAATACTGTTTTTCCCTTTTTTTTTTTTTTTCATCCAATGAAATTGATCCATCGTTTTTAAAATAAAACAAAGTTTAAGGGTCATGGATGATGCACCAATATCAAAATCTAACCAACCAAACCAAGTGATCAAACATTAGATTTATATCGTGAATATCGAATTGAGTGGTGGATAATATATCTTGTTCATTTCTCACGTCTAATATGATCTTATAATAATTTTTTCTATCTTAAAAGCATCGTTATGGATTATGATTTCTTTGCTAGGTTTCTTCGTTGCTTCATCAGCCAAAAAAAAAAAAAAAAAAAACCCTACAAATAAACTAAATATAGCAAGAATTATCATGTGAACATTTAATAAGATTAACTTAGGTTCTAAGTAATCAAAAAGTGAAAAAAGCTTCAAGTAGGAAAAGTGGGACACGTGTAAGATGGAGAGAGGGTAACCACAATGGCCAATTTGCGATGATGAGAATATACCTGGCAAGGTTCTTTTTGGGCTGGCCGCCAATATAAAAAATCCAATCTTTGTGGGCCGCTGGCTCATTAAAAGTACGGCCCATAATCCATCCTCTCACTATCATGCTTTTCATCACATATTGTTGGACTTTGGACCACACCAACACAACACCCAATGGTGTTGCTCATCTACTACAATAATGATAACAAACCAGAGATAAAATTTAAAAATAATAACAAAAAAAAATTAATGCAACTGTTGTTTGTTGGCAGGTGCACAATCGTTTTACACACAAATTCCAGAAAAAAATAAAAAAAAAATTCAAACCTAATAGAAATCCAACAGTTCTCTACAATTGCCCAAAAACAACAACTATATTAACCTTCTTTTTCCAAAATAATAAAGTCTACACAATCTTAGTACCATTGTCGCGAAATTGTCTTGTGATTTCCTCATAAATGATGATACAACGTAAAAACAAGAAAAAGAAAACTAAAAAAACAAAGAAAACAAAATAATACCTAATTTTTGATATTGAGAAATCAATTCTATTATGACCCACAAATATATAAAAATCAATTTTATTAATAATTCAAATTGATAATAAAAAAATCATTAATATATATATCTAACAGTTGGTTTATGATATTCTACGTGGCCTCACACCCACCTCGCCACGTGTAACGTTCTCACTTGTACATCCTTTTCAAATAATCGTGAAAAAGATATTCTATGTATGAATGAATGAATGAATTGTATGAATGAATTAAACTTGGAAAAGAAATTATTGATGGGAATGGGATGATCCCATTTTATAATTTTCTATGCCTCTCTTTTTCTAAATAGATTGAGATAGGAGTAGATCTTGTGTTTATAACAAGTGACACAAGTGAGACTGTGAGGGGAGTCAGGGACAATGAAAATGCGAAACAACAAATGAAAATGAAAGCATGTATTTTTCGTTCACAAATCTTTCCATAATCCAAAATATATGTGCCAAAATACTTTCGCTCATAGCTTTAATCATCATATTTTTCCAGGTGATGTTACTTTCCATAGGTGGAAAAACCTTTTATCAGGAAAAATATAAGGTATCTTGATTCCTAGCATGTTCAAAGATAAGAAGCATAGAGAAGTCGATAATGTTCAATTCGTTATCGTCATTAATTCATATAAAAGCCATATAGACTCCTTAAAACAATACATAGTAAGTTCTCTACAATATGATTACTTTATATCCTGGACCAGCAACTTTGCTCAAACAAATTCAAAAAATCACGGACAAAAAGCAACATTGATTGCATAGACAATGAACCCTCTGCCGATCGATATAACGATCGAATCAGACAACAATACCGACTTCGAGGGAATAAAATTTGAACTTTATGAGACAAGTGGTATCATGTGAAAACCGAAATAAAGTTTGATAGAGTGATAGAATCATCAAGGGATCCTTTCCCAACAAATGAAAAATAAAATGAAAAAAAATAACACTTCGACAATTCAAGAAGGGAAAATAGTATATAACCTTTTGAATTACTCCCTTATCAACTCTTTAAAACGATATTTCATGTCAAACTAGTACAACTTCTTTTAAAGTTAGAAGAAACACATATAGATGATGTTTTTTAACACCTTTTAATTGTGTTTCATACTAGAAAAAAAAAAACGATTTATTTTTAAGATAGAGGGTATAGGTTTTTCTTATAAATTTTGGTATGAATCATTCGATACGACTTAATATTTTAGAAAGATTAAATGTCCTTTTCCTTCCAGAAATAATTGGCGAGAAACCAGAAGGAAAATATACTGTATCAAAGATGAAAAAGTTAATTACTGCACAGAGTCGAAAAATGGAACAAAAAAGGGCTCCTCACATTGTGGAATTGTGGTCTCCATGACAACGATGTCTGTTTTGTCCAATTTTTATTTTTATTTTTTTGTCTTAGTCCAAGCGTTTTTTTTTTCGTGTATATTTTCTTACTCTTAGGTTCGATTAATAAATCAGACAGAGAGAGTATCAATTTGCCACAAATAATAAAAGGTACACAAATTGTTAGGTGAAATCCAAACTATAGAAGATAGCACCACCCCTTGTAAAATTCATGGATTGAACAAATTTTCATTTGCCATTAGAAAGTGGCAAATGAACGTACGTGTGAGAGAAAGCGTCACTAGCCAACTTGCATACATATGAATTCCCTACCAGTGAATTAGTCCATCAACAGCTAGTTAGCATTGTGCAATGAACATAAATTATATATTCCATTTTAGCCACATTGCTGAAATGCTATAGAGTATATATGCTACTCGTAGTTCACAAAAATTGACCTGTTATGCCACTATCAACAAAGAGAGACCTAAAATGAAAAGAGACAAGAAATCACCAAACAAGTCGAACTTCTCAAAATTTTCTCATTCTGTTCAATAGGATTGCGATCTACCTGATGGATTAACAATATATCTCGTGTACTTAGTTCAAAACTTATGATTCACAATATGTACAAAGGTTTGACAAAATATCATACAAATTTTAAGTATATGCTACTCCCTCTGTCCCAAATAAATTACGATATGTTGATTTGACATGATTATTAAAAAATATATTGATTTTATAAATTTTTACCAATGTGTCCTTATTAATATAATGAATAGATGAATAGGAATTGTGAGTGGATAGAGAAACAAATGTGAAAATTATGAATGGATGGAGAGAAAAAATGATAGAAAAGATGATTTGATATAAATAGGAATATTTTAGAATTTTTTACATAAAAACCTTGCTAAATTAAAAAACGTCATAATTTATATGAAACATCCAAATTTAATAATATGTTGTAATTTATTTGCGACGGATGAAATAATAAATATCTACTTCAAATTAAACGAGCAAATGCTTACAAATGTGAGAGAGGACATATAAAACAGATGATGTTCTTGTCTTCCACTTTGTCCCTGGTAATAATAAAGGGCTGTATTTGCTGATCCACACTTTTTTCAACACAACAATATGCACATATACATATAAGATCATGCAAAACAAAATTTGATGAAATTCAATCACAACCACACAGATCACACATTATACATATTGTCTTTGTATGTGGATTGCCATTTTTTCCCCCATTATTGATACTGAATTTATCCCACAAGAACATAAGTTTGGAAACACTTGGAAAAAAATTCCAAAACTTAAAATCATAAATATAGTATTTACTGTTCATTTTGCACTGTGCACTCTAAATTCAAAGATGAATAACCATTTTCAAAAGATGTATAAACCAAAAATTATACTCCAAATTCATTTCCAAATGCAGTACTTGCATGAAACCTTTAACCGCAACCCAAAACGTAAGTTGTTCATAATAGATAATTAGTTTGATAAGTAGAATCTGAGTTAAAACTGAGATTGGGTTTTTATAGCAAGACCTCGTATAAGACTTGCATTATAAACACCGATGATTTATAACACTGAGGAACGAACTTTACTAAAATCATCAAGTCTCTTGCATAAAGAACGATGGAGGACATAGAGGACCAAAATAGGCAAAACAATGGACGAAAGTTGAGGATTCCAAACATGTCCTAGTTACTATACATATGCATACAAAAGATATGCCCATATGCAATAGCACTTTGCATGTCCTTGCACTCATTGATGAATCTCAGCCCATATTCCACCACGAGCTGTTGTTGCACTAATCTCGTATATGACGTAGCCATAACTTAATGTTTCGACATTATAGGAATTATTTATAACACGTCTCGTTAGGCTTGAAAATAATCGTTAAGGTGCCTCTGAGCTACGAGTGGTACATAATTAACTGAAGTATGTTTGGATTAAAGTACTTTATGAATGAAAATACAAATTAGAATCTTTTTTACAAAGCTAATACTCGCATTGCCTTTACACTTTAAAAAAAAAGGAAAAAAAGAAGAAGAAAAGTACAAGAAAAAGGAAAAAGAAAATAGAACTCAGACAAATAGATCAATGCGACAATTAAAATCCGTGTATTAGATAAATCTACTCACAAGCTAAGCTAATAGTGTCATATATTAAGACCATATTAGACAATGCTCACAGACAGTTGACTGCCACAAAGGCGCATAATAAAGAACAAACCTATCATGAACTTTGATCCGATGGCTTTGGAATACTTCCTATTTAAGCAAAAGAACAGAGACTAAACGCCCACATTTTGGGCAAATAAAGAAAGGTTGGTGACAGCATTTTGAATGGAAACTTTTACCCACTTATGGATATTGTTTATATAATAATGGAAGACCAACTTAAACAAAAAAAAAACAGGTCGTATAATAGTAGCATTCCCATGAGAAAAATTAACGAATAATAGAAGGCCACATAGCACCAAGCCAAGCACTCAGAAAATTTCCAAAAGAAACCTAATCATAAAAGTACCACAAACCCACGTATCTATATTATATACTAAACAAATACAAAACATTTTATCTTAGGATTTTTTATTTTAATCGTTTAATTTTTCATCTGATGATTTTGATTAAATATTAATAAATTAAAAATAAAATACAATCATTAGTCAAACCAAAACAAAAAGATTAATTCAATAAAATTTATTGATCATTCGATATATTTGGATTGAATTTTAAGATATAAAGGTTTAATTTAAATATCTATCAAATCTACGATTAATATTTAATGTCAATTTTAATAATCAATAAAATAAACGAGAAGATAATAATATTTCCTTTGTAAAATATTTGACAAATAAGATAATTCATAATTTGTATTATTTTATTAATTAAAAATTATATCATATCCTTCGTCTATCGTACGACCAATACATTTTTCTCCTGTTTTTGTCCCGTGCATCACTGCACGAACGGACAGACTAATACTTTAATAATACTCCTAAATCATTTGAAAAATATATGCTATCTTACATCACCACCGTAACTGTTATTCGTTCCGTCCCATACAACATTTTGATTTTTGACACTATTCAACACGTATTTTTATGAATTTCGTTTTATCATTAGACATAAAAAAGAAATTTTTTAGTTTGGATTATATTCCAAAATAAAAGATATCATTACTGTTTCACGAAAATTGTTCGATCTTCCCAAGAGACGGATCAAACTTCACCTTGATATGTGTGCAAAATGAAACTGTTGTACTTTTCACGGGATAGAAAGTATATAAAATATCGATTAGTCACAACCCAAAAAACAAAATAAAAAAATCGATTAGTATTCTTGAAATGAATAGCTAATTACCATTAAACTGTTTACTTTAAAAAGAAATCACTTTTCAAGAATAGGCACAATCACGATGGATGCAATCGTGATGTACGTAGGAATACCATATCATATTAAAGAAACACAAACAACCTAGAGACATTGCATTATGGAATTGGAAAAGGCAACAAAAGGCATATGGTTCTTGTCTACCCTTGATATTTTTAGGATTTTATTAAGGAAAAAAGAAATATGTATCAACGTGTATCATGTGCTTAAATAATAACTGAGATTAAAACAAAAAGAAATCAATGAGTTAGATTAAAATATAATAATTAAATTTTAGATCTTTATTTATGTTGTTTAAATCTTAACCATTAATTAATCCTTGATACATGATGTAGTATTGATATATATTCTCTGAACCCTTTTATTACATATAATATATGGGTAGGCACGTAGATATAAAATGTGTGGAGTCCTATCTTCAAAATATGGTTGTCTAGAGTTGCTATTGTCTTTGATGCCCACTTGCGCCTAACAAGGATAACTAAATGGATGAGAGACCATGGAGATCTAATCGGATTGGAAAAACTTGGAATGGAGCATGACTCCATACACAAAAGATAATACACTATACTATGACGAATGACGGATGTGTGATGATTTTCCCACTTAAAAAAAACAGGATCAAGGACGACTAATTGTATTGTTTTAGTTCTTTTAATGACCAAAAAGCTTTTTGATAATAATTTTGACGAGAAAAATTGATACTGGTTGTCTTTTTTAATTTTGACGACTAAACTCAATTTTCGTCGTTATAATCACGACTAAAAACTAATTTTGGTCGTAAATTAGACGATCAATATTTACAATTAATCGTCCATTTTTTTATCCTATTTTTTTGAAAAAACAGAACGAATTTTGCGACCAAGTATGAAACTTAGTCATCGTCTTGGCGACCAATTTATGAGATTGATCACTATTTTTGCAATTATCTTTTTTTATTAGTCGTCATCAAAATTCAAGGAATGAATGAAAACTAGTCCACAACACGAGCCACGTCCATTCCTTCCACATTCCAGCCTTCACCTTCCACCTCCAATTCCCGTTTTCGGCCCGTCCTCATCATTTTCAGTTCCGACGAAAATCCATCGATTCCTCTTCATATCTCTAATCTCTGGCGTCGAATTGAGGGAAATGAAACCCTAATCCCCATTCTATGAGCAACCTTACCTTGTCTCGTCGTATCTGTGGTGGTCAACGCTTTTCATAGATCTTTCAATTCGTATTCTTGTTTTTTAGCTTTCTATGTCTACAGAAATTTGGATTCGGTTATTGATTTTTGGAGATCTGCAGCTTTTTTTCACTTTTGGTTTGTTGGTCTTACCAGATTTGAACATTGGGTTGATTTATGTCGAGATGAGAGATGAGATATGTTTGCTTTTCTTATGAAATGATATGATTTTGGATTTTTTGATTTTTCGATTTTGTTTCGTGATTGATGGATTTTTGTGATTAGGGTTTCGAAAATATAGTGTTTACTGTGATTATTGTTTTTTGTTAAGTTTATGCGTCTCTAATGGGGGACTTTCTCTGCAACAAGCTTATGTATAACTGTTGTGTTAGTGTATGTGAGCTCAGAAGTTGGACTATATTCATCTGTATTCATGCGTTATTTGGTTATCCAATATTGCTTCAGTATTCAGCTCATTTTGTCTCCAATGCTCTCAAGCCCCAAGGAACAAATATTTTGCTAAGTCCTAACCTTTTGTCTGCACGTGGGCCTCATTTTTCTATAATTCTATTTCTTGCAGTTGGAGACAGGAGATTGAGCTAGTGATTTGGAGGTTGCCTTCATTCTTCATCGCAATGAGGTATGTGATTTACTACTTCGCTTTGTTAGTAAAACCTGCATTGTTTCAAATATTTAGATCTTATTAATAATGGCGTTTAGAGCAAAAATGGATAGAAAAAAATGTGCAACATGTTAGCGTGGAAAAATGGGCTTACTTACGCTGGAGCTGTCCTCAGCTAATTGGATTACAGGGAAGATGTATTGTCATTTGAAACTGGGATATTCCATATAGGTGTTTCTTGAACTGAGCTAATTTAAGATTTATGATTTTACAGTTACCATAGGAGTCGAGCCAAATGTACAACTGCACTACTCATGCTGTAGGAATATTAGGTGAGTTACATTTTTGTAGCTTTAATACGCAAGCAAGGTCTTAACTCAAATTTATCTATAAAAAACAAGCAAAATTGTTGATCCCTTCCAAGATCTTGGGGTCAGCTTCATACTCATATTACCTTAAGGTTGCTCCATGTTGGAACAATCCTCACTTCAGTGCACTGTTTGGGAGCAATCGTGGGTCCCAACTTGTGTCCTTCTTGGCATGTCACTGAGCAACGTTATGAAAATATAGTGACTAATGTTCTTAGTTGCTGCTTTATACTTTAAATGTCAAACGTATTTAGTTGCTGCTTGATGTTAATTGATATGTTTACTGATCACTGCTAAGTTATATTTCTGTACAACTGTGTACATTACTTGTTGGGCACATAACTCTTTTGTTAGCATCAATGTTTTCCTTTTACACATTTCTGATTCGCAGCAATTATATGTTGGTCTTAATCGACTCATTTTGAACTGCCTCTGTCATTTTTTATCATAGTTGCTTCTATTAATCGATATATGTATTGATCACTGCTTTTTTGCTGTTCTTTTTTTAGATGTCGCGACAAGATGAAGTCAGAGTTTTTCGAAAATGTGCGCTTGGTCATTTGGAGTCTCCAGCACCAAGCCAACTCCCAGAGCCACCGACTTTGTCCTTGCCTGCTCGTACAGGAATGGAGTGGACAATCAACTATCATGTCCGAACTTTATACGCACGTTCATTCATGTTTTCAATTTCATTCCTGCGGTTGTTTCCCCCCACTTGTTGTCCCCATACTACAACTTTGTTCTCTGATGCATTTAGCATTAAACAGATGATATGCTATTGTTGAGTTGTCATAATTTTGTCGCATTAATAAAAATCCTGATGGCGTGTAATTGCCTTCTTTATTTGCAAGCAAAATTTAAATGGGATCCAGAGAATGCACAGGCTGTCTTTAACGAGTTCAAGCATAAGTGCATGAAGCGGTTAACAGACACTGCAAACATGAGGGATCTAGATCGCCTTGCACATGCGAAGGACTTAGAGAAGACAAAGAAAGAAATGGAAAGAAAACTTGAAGAAAACATGAGGGAGATGGAAGAGTTGAAAAGAATGGTACGAAAAATGTGTGTCAACTTATCTCCTGTTATAAGTTTTAATCCTTTTACCGGGTGAGAGGCGCAGCCTCCTTCACAACAATAGGCCTTTTCACTGATCTCGTCTTTCCCCCACTTTGTATTAGCCAAAACCTTCACATTGTGTGGTAGCGGACGTCATAAACTGGCGGTTTGTTTGGATTTGAGACATGATAATTTATTTGTATGCATGGATATTAGACCATTCAATGGAATTTCGTTTGATTTCCGAATTTGTATTATGGTCTACGGACGGGTCACAACATGGTGATTGACTTTCTGTTAATTGTTTGTAACAACAGGTTAAATATTACAGAAAGTGGATTGTTTGTCAATTTGAGAAACATAAATGACGACTAAAAGCAAACATAGTCGTCATATTTGGCGACTAAATATGGCTTTCGTTGCAAAAGTCACAATATTTTCCCAACTAAATTTGACGACCAACATCCAGAATTAGTCTCTAAATTTGATGACCAAAGGTGTATTTAGTCGCTAAGTTTACGACTAAATATAGCCTTCGTCGCAAAAGGCAGAACGTTTTCTAAACTCAATTTCGCGACCAACATAGAGAATTGATCGCGACTAAAGCTTTATTTAGTCGTTAAATTTGCGACCAAAATATTATTTTAGTCGTCAAATTTTGGAGACCAAACTGTGTTTTGGTCTCTAACTTTTACGATCAATTTTTCAATTTAATCCCAAACTTTGTGACTAGAAGTATAAATTGGTCGTCAATTTCAGTTAACAAGGAAGTTTTTTGCGAACACTGTTTTTAGTCGTTGTTTAATCGTCCGTGTTCTTTTGCGACAAGCTTCCCTAATTTTACGACTAAAAAACTTAATTGTCTGAACCGTTTTGTTTTGTAGTGTTCATGGAATCACGGAAGGATGAGGATCAACTACAACAACTATGACAACCCAGATATTCTACAAATAAACAAACTTCAAAAAAATAAACAAAATATACATAACCAAACCCTTGTTATTGGGGATTACAAAGAAACCGTTACTTAAAAGATGACTTTACATTCGGAAATGGTAGAAGCTTATCAAAATAGTAACAAAATTCCAAAAACATCCACATACTCATACTCGCGGGTAAAACCTAAAGTTAATTATGTACAAAAAAAATCCATAGATGATATTCCTCATTTACACGACAAGACATGAAGCCGTACCAGGATGGATTAGGTGAGTTCTATAAGCAACTATGATAAAGCAAATATTAATCAATGAATAAACCTAAAGTTTTTCGGTCACTCAGATACGTTATACATAAAATTATTCTAGTTGGTGAGGCAAAGTCCAGCACTAAGTCTAAGAATCTTGCATATATTACGAATCCACTTTGTAAATTAGTGACTGATGTCCCTTGCACCTGCGTGTTTGATTAATTTAATGGTTGAGGTTCCATTAACATAAATTAATTAAGTAGGATGTAAAAAAGAGAGTTGGCTCCCTTGATATATATCTTAAAGACCAAAGTCAACCAATAAATTATTCACACACAAACGCGCACATATCTATAGATAAGTTGAAAAGTAAAAGGAAGTTACTGCAACAGCCATATTCATAACTATTGGTCTAAGCAAATCCATCTGTGGTTCTAAAGTTAGATTTAAGTGTGCTAAACAAGAAGTTAGACTAAGAAAACAGTATATCTAATAACCTCGACAGGATATAACATCTTACCTCGACTATCTTCGTGCCTCGAACAATGACCCATGTAATCCTATCATAGAAGCTACAGATGATAGAATATATGCAATCTTATTTTTGTTATAAACAACAAAAACCAACTCCTAATGTCTCCTTAACGAAGCGTGATTGTTGTAATAGCATTCACTAAAATTACTATGGGCAGTCCACAAAAAGCAGAAACATAGAAAACAATTTTACTGGCAAGACAGTAAATGTTATAATTTACCGTGGACAAACCTAAAGTAAAACCGGTGAATGCAAACATTGGAGGTTAAATTTTAGAGAGAGGATGGAAATTCGTAAAAAAACACAGGACGACATGGTTTGAACAGGAGGAACCAACAGGGAAGTTTTGTAACGCGGGGAGATTGATTGTGCAAGACATGCCATCAGCGTCCATCAACATTTTAATATTGCCTACATGATTGGCCTTGTTTAACATATTCTACAGTATTATTTCAGAATCCATGGAATTGGTTGGCTATCATAGTCGTTATAGACTTGTAGTAACGCCAGAAAACAACATGGATCAGTAGATGGACGAAGAAGACAGAGATTCTATGCTAGAATGCTTCTATATGCCACTCATCTATAATATCCGACGTTTAAGATCATAGTTATTTCTTAAAATACTTCATCCTCGAGTAGAAAAGGCTATATCCATCCGTCCATTAATGAAGAGTTGCAGTATAATCTATACTCAGGAAAACAACATAACTACAGTAACTCACCGAGCATGTCACGTTAGAATAGCGACGCTCCTCAAGCTCTCCTGCTCGACATTCACTCGATCCTCCACTAGATATCCTTTATCCCTTGCCTCACTTACGACCACGCTTATGACCAATCAAAACATCTTACTATAGAATCACTCGACAGTCACTTGGACGCCTACGATGGGGTCCATATGGACACGATTCCCACAAACACTCCCCTCCTTCCCCCTACAAATACCCAGCATTTCCTCCACCCCCATTCATCATGCGTCCACCCATCAGCACCACTTGCACTCTATCATTACCAAACGTGATCTTCTCTGCCCCCTCAAGAGATAAGCTAACAGTTAAAAAAAGCATCTCTATTCTGCTCTTGTTCAAACCCAGAACACCAAAAAACAAAAAAAAAAAAAAAAAAAAACAGAAAACAGCTCATAATACACTCACTTCCCTGCATGCATTCTCAGACTCAGAGCTGCTTCACAGATCTCACCATGCTAAAATCTCCCACTGCCCGAAGTGAGGAGAAAGAGTCATTCCAACAAGGTATAGTTTCCATTCTCGACTCCAAGGAAAAAACTCATCCCTTCCTTCCAGCTCACCGGCGAACCCTTCCCGCCGACATGTCATCCAAACAATGGCAACTGTCCGCGGAGGAGGTGCCGGAGAGGAACACGACCTCCGTCGATATAAGGAACTCGATTCAAGCGGAAAACAAGAAAGCCGAGGAGCTCCAGAAACCGCTGCTCGATTTATGGAGCTTAATCACATCGTCTGGCGGCACCAGCATCACTCTTCCGCCGCCGTACGTGCACCCCATGGCGAAGCGATCAGCCAGCTCCCTCTGCGAGAAGAGTCTTGAGATCTGTACTGAGAGCCTCGGGTCCGAGACCGGATCCGATGGGTTCTCGTCGTACCCGCCCTCGGAGCATGAAGACTCCGACTCTGATGAGGACGACGATGATAAACCGGTTGAGCTCGAGTGCTGGCGCGCTTTCGATGATAGCGATGAGGTCAGAGTCAGTAGCCTTAATGTCAAGTACAATTACTCCACTTGCCGGACCGTACTATCTCCGGTGAAATCATTCCCACCGCCGCTCCCATCGCTGGCTGATCGCGGCGACGGGTCTAACCTCCAGATGCGGTCCCGTCGCCAAGACGGGCGCCTGGTGTTGGAGGCTGTGACAGTTCCATCACAGAACTGTTTTCGCGCTCAACGCCATGACGGTCGCCTCCTCCTCACCCTCGCCAATACCCCAACGATAGACGAAGAAGAGACGAGGGATGAAACCGATGAGAATCCAACTCCTAAGATGGGTGATTTACGAGCGACCAAGAAAGAGAGAACGGAGAAGAAAGAGGTCAAGATCACGATTATGGACGACTACCCGAAGCTACCAGCTAGAATGGGGATGGCAATGAACGTGACGAAACTCATCCGGTTAACGAAAATAACTCCGTGGCCACACAGGTTCAACAAGGTGGTCACAACGATAGAAGCCACTGCGGTGGGCGACGAAGGAGAGGGGAAATCAGCGCGGCTGATTCCCGCCACCCAGTCGTCAACCACGATGACCCTAAATGCATATGAATGCTATTGGAGGACAAAGCCGACCCCTGTGGCGGTTCTGAAGCCGCTGACACCAAAGGCGCAGCCCCTCAAGACAACACCGGGGCCGGCCGGGGCAGCAACAGAGCTGCAGGAGTTGGTGGTGGTGAAAGGGAAGAAAGCGGAGTACCTGGTGCCACTCCTGAGGGGATGCAAGGAACAGAGGAGGAGGTCACTTCTGCTCTGGGAACCATACTGCATTGCCACAACCTGAATTCTCGTCAAACAACAACCATTTAATCACCGTCATTTCATTGTCGTCATTGATCATCCAATCTAGCGTCGATTTATGCTCATAATAAGAGTACAATAATGTCTCTGATTCATAGATGAATTGGTAGATAAGTTTCAGAGTTTGTTATTAGGATGAGAAAATATCGAGGAGACGATGGTATTTTGGCTAGGGTGGAGCTGGTTTTTTTTTTTTTATGTCTAATCTGTTATCTGTCCATCCCTTATACGCATAGACCATTTAGATGTGTTATATGGGGAGGGAAAGTCCTTAGTTTTCCTATGTTTTTTGCTTGCTCTGCTTTGGTTGGTTTTCACCCGTCTCTTGAATAAGATGATGGTTTGTATCCCTTTCTTAATTGAGTTCTGACCAGTTGATACCATTGTAAGAGGACACTGTGATAAGCGATAAGCATGGAGCCAGATAAACCTGACGCGTAAAATAAACCCTAGGGAGGATATATTGGTCCCCGAACCATGCGTCCAACAAAAGCCTCTGTTGGAAAACTACAAGCAATATGGATTTTATCCAAATGAAAATGAAATTTGAAATGAAAAATTGTGTTCATCGTTTTACTAGTCTCCCCCAATAACATGATGGTTTCCCTTGGTGATGGATTTGGACCACTTGATATGGTTCCTTTGGGCATACCTCGAGATATGTTTGCATCTTTTCTATAACAGGGACATTACCGGCCATGACAAATAAGCATGAGGCTATATGAACCAGTTTTTCGACTCAGTTAAACTCATAGTTCCAAAAACCTAACAACTAAGTTTATCCTCGAAAATACCGTTTTACAAAAAGGCTTAGGCATCCATGTAGATGACAATGAGCGTTGGAAGGTCCCAAACTTCCTAGGAGACGCCTAACTACATACAAATACCATCCTGAATTTGAAACCTAGATGAATGATTCTTGTTGTCTTCTTCTGCTCCAGCTTTATCTCAGCTCAGAACCTAACGCTTTTTAGAACACTGTTAGAAAACAGTTATGACGATAAAATAAGATCTTAATTATCAAGATGATGATCATATGTACGAACCAATCAGGAATCACATGCTTTTGGTTACTCCGACTTTGGTTTTACTAATATGAGCCAATAGGGAGATGGTTTTTCAGATGATGGGTTTGGACCACTTGATGCGATACTTGGGGACAACCATGATCCATATCTTGATATTCGTTATATTTTTGGATAATTTTATAAATAAAATTATCAAATTAAATTTATAAACAAATTAATTATCAAAATGGATCTGTTTTGAAAATATAGTGAGACAAGACATGCTGCGCGATCCCAAAATGAAGACGCCGTGCGTCTTTAGTACAATAGAAGGCACATGACGCCTTTAGTTAGGATGATATCAACTTTTTCATATCAACTTTAGTTATACAATGGAATCAACTTTAGTTATTAGGAAGGCGTCCTACGCGTTTAATTCAACCAAAGATGCCGTGCGTCTTTTTCTGGGAATGACGTAGGACGTCTTCTCTCATTACATTTGAAAAACAGATCCAATTTGATAATTAACTTGTTTATGAACCTAATTTGATAATTTTATTTATAAAATAATCCAAAAATATAAAAGACTCTTGATACTCTCATGCCCCTCTCTCTTGCTGTAGAAAAATCATACTACTCCACAGTCCATATATCACTGGTACTACTTGGACAATGAAAATCATGATGTATTTAGTGTGTCGAATTACTTATTTCGATCACTACACAAACCACCACAAATTAGACCCTAAATCCACCAATTAGAGATAAAATTTCGCTACTAGAACCTTTCACTTACAATTGTTTAATAACACCACAATAAACACGAGATATGTGTATTTTTTTATTTTTTTTGTCCTACGAAAATTATAATTGATAATTTTTTGTATGTTCAATTTATATTGAATAATATTAAAAATATAATTGATCGTAACAGCTGTGAGAGATATTAATAGATAATCTGTATCTAATTTGATGTTTTTTTTACCAAATTAAAAAACGTTATAATTTTATGGGATATTCAAATAAAATAAGTGTTTTCATAAAACGAAGCGAGTATTTTTATCTTTTTCGCCGACAACAAAAAAAATTGTTCCTTTATGATAGTCTTAGGTGCCATATAAAACAGTGCACATGTTTATAGCATACTCCTTCCATCCCATAATTATTATAACATATAAGTATTTTATATTATTTTATATGCACGAATATAAATTTTGTTTTCATATCAAATCACGTCTATTCGTCCCGTAACATATATTAGGTTGAAATACGTAACTTATTTCATGATAAATTTATAAAAAAAATTACGTTTGATGGTCATTATAAACGTATGTCAAATTGACTCGGCACACGTACAAAATCAAAACATTACATTAATTTCGAGACCGAGAGAGTATTAGACATGTTAGATGCAACGATGCTACTTATGATTCAATACTATGATCGACTTATTTGACAAAACAAATCCCTAATTATCTTCGATACTCTAGAATCGATTCGATAGCTTTGCACAGAATAATAGAATTACTATATCGCTCACACATTGCACAAACAATAACGTGGAAGCATGAAAGGAAGAAAATGTGTAACCTGTTCGGCGTCGCCGTCTCCGTTGTTGTACTCACCCCTCGGCAATCGACGCTTTCACCGTGCCAACAATGGCGACGATTTCGACAACGAATCGGCGTCGAAATAAATTGTCAACGTCCACGGATCGAAATTGAATCGAACTCGTACCATCGATGAATCGATGCCGTTTTGGCGGCGAAATCGTCATCAAATGCTACGGAATCGATTTCCAGGGGTCGAAATTTGTTCCATCGTCGGAAATCGACGAATCCAGTCGCAGCAAGTCGCCCGCATCGATTTGCATGGAAGAATTGGTGATTTGTAGGGCTTTTTTGCGAATGATTTTTGGACTCGATATAGTCCGAAACGCGAAGGGTAAAAAAACTGAACGGAGTTTCTGTTTTTACGGTTCTTTTCTATTCTCCTCTTGCATAAGAGGTTGTCTAACAGTACAGAACAAAACAATGAGGAAAAAGAAAGTTCGTTCTTAGCAACACAAAAATTATACACGGATAGAACATATTTACTGATGGATAATTTTTTTAAATTTTTTTTTAATTTTAAATTATTTAATTTTTATTATTTATTAATTTTTAACAACACACAATATTATCATTATATTCTTTTTTTTTTCAAATAATAAACTCACATAATCCCATCAAAAACAGATTTGTGAATATCAAGATGTATTTAGCCTAATTTAACATGCTGTAAAAATAGGATTGTTTATTTATTGAGCTAACTCAAAATTGTCAGATGATATGATTAGAAGTAACAAAACCTAGAATTCGAAGCAAAATGACTAAACATTGTACTAGAATTAAAGGATTTTTTTCCAAGCTAGCATCAACATAAATATTATCTCTGTCCCATATATTTTATAACGTTTTGACTTATGTACGTATCGATATAAAGTTTAACACACGTATAACGATAATCAAATGTAGTTTTTTTTAAATTTATCGTGAAACATCGATGCTTGTGTAAGTTACGTATTTTAACCTAATATATGTTGCGGGACGATCAGACGTGATTTGATATGAAAATGAGACTTATATTCATGCGTATAAAATAATACAAAATACGTACATGCTACAAAATATGTGGGACAAAGGGAATATTTCATTATAATATTAGAGAATATATTACTACATCCGTCCCAATTTAATTACAACGTTTTGATTCGATATAGGATTTTATATGTGTTGAATTTGTATGAAATTTGATGAAGAAAGAATTACTCCCTTCGTCCGAATGAAATTACAACGGGTTAACCTGACATGCATATTTACGTGTGTGTGTTGAATTTAAGAGAAATGTTTAATTTATCCTTGTGAGTGTAGAAGAGAGAAAGATGAAAAAAAACAAATGAGAAAATGGTAGTGGATGGATTGATGTAATATAAAATAGCGATAATTTGATATTTTTATATGAAAAATATTGATAAATAAAAAAATGTTATAATTTGAATGGAACGACCTAAAATGGAAAGTGTTGTAATTTGAATGAAACGGATGGAGTATTTTTTTTTTAGAGATAATGAGATGTAAATGAGATTTATGAGAGAGAATGAGAGAGGAGGAAACAAAAGATGATGGGGTAGTTTGGTTATATTAATATTAATTCATTATAAAATAAGAAAAAAATAGAAGTATTATATTTATATTGGGACTAATAAAAAATGAAAGTGTTGTAATTAATTAAATTAAAACGGAATGAGTACTATTTATAATATTTCTCAACATGTTAGAGCATCTACAATGCATATATGCTAAATGCATTATTGCTAAAGGTAAACTATGATATTTTTGTTAAAATTTTCACTTCAATGCAACAAAAAATCCATGTTAAATTATGACTTTGTTAAAATCAATGTTAAATATAACAATGAATATAACATTGTTATTTCTCCTCGCATGCATTGTGGTGGCAAAAACACGAAAAAAATTTGATCAATGTTAAAATATAATATAAGATCGTTGAAACAATATTGTTAAATTATACTAGTATATTTACACTATTCATTCCCAAATCATAGTTTAGCATTTCTATATTTGACATTTCCTATGGGAGATGCTCTTATTGGTCTGGGTTGTCCTTTTGAGAGGAACAAATTCTTGATTTTGTTTCTTCATTTGGGCTATGAATACGTAACAAATTTGCATTCTTTGCCAAAACTATAGAAAGGTTCGACAAAGATGTTTAGGCATCACACCAGTACATGCAACAAAAGGTTCAGATTCCGTCAAGATAGGTCAATGTCACAGGTAGCGAACTAATGTTCCAAAACGAATCTGAACACGAAGCGCTTGAAATAATTCGAGGATATATAACATCTAGATCAAACAAACACAGACCACATGTACACGATAATCACGAATCATAGTTACAATGTCATTTTAAGAGGAATAGTATGCACGAGAAGAGTACGTATCTAGCTTGTCGATTATGAAGGTTACATTTTTATAACCAGACACATCATGATCATACAGCTTTAACAAGATGCCAACAAAGTCGACATTGATCATAGCCAAAAGAATGTGAAAATTATTACAAGCCCACAAGTTAAGTATTCCTCGAGAGCTAGTTGGTGTCCTCGGTTGCAAATGTCTATTTTATACAGGCCCTTTTCGCTAAAAGATAGGAATTGATGGATAAAAGTGTGACACTAAGTTTTGACTTCTAATCAACTAGGAACGGCTGAGTTTTCCTGTCACAATATCTAGCAACCTGCTATGAACTCTTCTAATTCGATTGGGATATAACTTCAATCAATATTAAGAACAGAATTCAAGTGTCTGTACGACAAAAGTGTCTCTACACAACTTATAAGTGTTTGTACGTGCTTATATGCTACTTCCTCAGTCCCATAAAAAATATAATATTTATTTTTTTAAATTATCCAAATAAATACTACAACATTTTCTTTTAGAAAAGTTTTAACATAAAAAATATCAAACCGTTACAGTATACTCTATTAACTCATCTTTCAGTTGTTACAATAAACACATTATTGAAATACTTTTTTCTTAGTATCAAATTTAACAAAAAATTAACATATATATAAAATACAATGTCGGATCGATTGTTGTATTTAATTTGGGACGGATGGAGTATCAAGCTCTTAGAGCTTAGATATTGTGAACCAAGCTTATGGAGTAATAGCTAAAGGACATGAGCATTTCAAACATTTAAAGAACTTCGTATACTGTACTGTATAATTGTCACAATCAATAAGCACTCGGGGACAAGTTTCCGGCCCAATTTTCTTGTCTAAAAGGTGAGGAAGGCTAATTACTTGACCATCTTTGGAATCTTGTACCAATAAAATATGTGCATAAATGGACCAACATATTAGAGATATTTGAGATCATGGTCGCATAATCCTTTATGTAATCATCAATTTTCTCTTATATTTTGTTGTTTCTTATGTTATATGACAACTAAAACAAAAAGGATTGATATCGTCACGACACTTTTTATTCTGCCAAAACAAGATACTCACAATTTTTTTGAGACAAAAATATTCCATCACAAGTTAACTTGACACGATTAAAAACCGTCTTCGAAATATAAGTTCTCAAAACCAATGGGCTAACATTTCTCTCGCATTTATCGTGTTATATCCTTTTAAGTATAAGCAATCAGGGCGTAACTACCATACACCCATTGCCATCCAAGTACTTCGAATTATTTAGGGAAATGAGATTCGATCCAACCTACTTAGATTTTCTAAAATATTGACACTATAGAGATATTGATGCGACATAAAAATCACTCAATCATGCACAAAGATATGATACTATGGATCATGAAATCAGCGTCCCGAACCCAAGGGTTGGATTGTCGTGGAAGCATGGTATAAGCAACCCGACGACTTAATCGACTTTAGAACCCGATAAAAACACATGGAGATAAGCATGAGCGGACATGAAAAATCGCGAGATCGGATGCTCATATTCCCTTTCAATGTTTTGATGTAATGTTTGATTCTCAGAAAAACTTATGTGGTGTGGGATAGATTATAGATTCGGAGATATAAATAGGGAAAATGGATACTCTTGGTTTGGCCATTATTGATAGAGATAAGAGGATAGCGAGAATTGTGCAAGAGGAAAGAGCACAAAACACGTGTGTGTGTGGGGAATCAAGACTACAATATTCTTTGTGAACTACTCATCACTCTCCACTCTCCATGCTTTTGGAGACTTTTGATCAATACCCATGCATATGATTTTTTATAAGACTGGAGGTGTATGCTTTTGCGTTATCTTTCTAGTTGTCTTGACAAATTAGGTATATTTCCCCATATCTTCTTTCCTTTTCCATCTTGTGGTGTTTTCATCGCGTCTTGATTGGGAAAATAACGTACCTATGGCGCGAACATTAGGTACAACGTGCAACACAATGAGCGAATATGTCCTTTTTTGCTCGCTATGGTTATAATAGTATTGCCTAAGACGGCAAAAGGGAGAATGCATGGTCAGGTTTCGACGTGCCATGACTTTAAAGTATCCCAACTAGTCCGGGGGTTCGACTACCGACTTGGTAACCATGGTTCAAGCCAACTAGTGCAACCTTCATTTGATATTATCTCATCTGTTGCATAATGTATTTAGACGAGAGACATGGTTTTGCTGCCGATAATCCACGGAAGATGAACTTCCTTGGGCACATGCGCGGTTGTGCTCAATATGCATCCGAGAGGCGAACATTGTTAAAAAGAATACATGAACAACAAACCATTATATATGTTAATTAAAAAGAATCAGAACACACACCTTTTAGAACCTGACCATAGAAACCAATGCAGACCGTCTATGTCCGAAGGAGACTGCCAACGTGATGCACCTTCAAATGGAATACTGACATGATAACAGCAAGTGCAAACATCTTGCGAGTCCAATGTATAAGAGATGTCCATCTCTGCTTCCTAAATCGTGCCAATTTCACCTGAATCAAGTGGCGACAGCAGATCAATTTCAAACTATGCAGACGTCAGACACCAGCAGAGGATGAGAGCCCTGGTCATAAACGCCTTGAGCACAACCCTTGGTTTGATTTGGCTCCTGCTCTTGTTCCACAGTCGTAGGAACAGAAGATTAAAAAGCAGATCACATGAGTATAACAGAGACATGGAAGCTAATTGTCTTCCTGCTTTGTACCCAAAAAGTTCAAGAACAGCTAAACCTGCATCCAGTTAAGGGTTTCGGGAATAAAGGTGCAACACCAATGTTAGCGCTGCAGAATCGTACAACATAATCAGAAACTGCATGAATTAACAGTCCCATGCTCCAAGGCTTCTACTCCAAGTAGTAAAATCAGCCACATGAATCATCTTTTTCATCCATAGAAATGCAAAGCGTTCATTGCAATGAGGCACAAGACGTCCAGAATACATCCCTGCATCGCTAGAGCAGAGGCCTGAAGCCAGAAACCAACCCGCTGCCGACACTTCGTTCACTGAATTTGGCTTCACCTACAGAAATATGCAATAGCATGACAAGGACAGATCACAGACCAGAATCGCTGCCAGGCACCATACAATACCACTACACAGCTCGCTAATGGTTTCGACTTTTAGTTGCAGCAGTCTGTCTCTCTATCAGCTTTTTCATAAATCCAATTTTGATAGTTTATGTTTCAACTCTATCAGCATAGAGTTTGCAGAAATTCACTATTCCACTAAGAAATACTGACTTTTTTTTAGAGACGACAAATCACGTAACATAGAACTACCATTCATCGACAAGTCCGCAAATAAACATTTGTTAGATGAATTGAACTTACCTCAAACGCCAGGCATCTGGATCTCTATCGCTTATTTGCAATCCTTTGAAACTGTGATAGCTGTCATATGGGACCTGTACAATGAATAGTGAATTCAGTCAACAATATCAGCATTCAGCGCTATATCAATCCTGGATAAACCAAAAAGAGCATTGAACACCACAAATCCATAACAAAGAGCACACAACCATGGTAGTTGGTTGATGAATATTCTCAATCTGCTAGACATGGTTCACAGATCATCCGATACCACCATGGAAGCAGATAATCCTCATCTCAATAACAGCTGCAGGAGGATGTCAATTGTATAATATGTCAATCTGTTCATCCAATTTCCAACTCTCACCCTGTTGAGAATAAATATCTTTGTGGAATTCAAACAAAAGACCGGTTTCTTAAACTAAATGACGTACCATGCACTCTAATGTGAAGCAAAAAGACGTTTTGGCTGCTTTACAATTTCCACAAATCCTGCGGACCTTCACAATTTCATAAACCGTCAATTACTTCAATGCATGGAATTAAGAATTGACATCCACGAGTGAAACAGGTTAATGACAGCAGCAATACCGTTGGCAGAAAACCACCAGGACTATTGGTTAGCAAGCTAGGTGGCTCATATATATGCAGGAACCTATGAGGCTAGTTTAATCTAAGTTCTCCGATGCCACAAGACCACATATGCATACTGCAACACCAGCATCTAATAGCATCGTCATTTCCAATATCAATCCGAAGAGTAAACTAGAACCACACAGGATAATACCGACAAGCAGTAACATAGGAAGTAAACTCGATTTTAGGGTGAGCCAATGAGGCACTCATAAAATTTAAGCTACAGTTTTAGATGGTCAGAACTGGGAATCACCATGATCATATTTCCCCCTATTCGCTATGGTCTACAGCAAATATAATAAGTCACCAGGCAAAAGGATAACTTTGACCCTGTAACAAACCATACTCCACAGTTGGTCAAATTCGCTCTACAAGACTCGTTCATTTCTCAACCAAAATAAGACAATTGTAAACTCGGACGTTCGAGTTTGATATCATCATTAACTAAGTTACCATGGCAAGGCTTACAGATCTTAGGGGGAAAAGAAAAAAACAGCTTACACTTTATTCACATGGTTTATCATATTGGCGTATACTCAAAACCCTCCCACATATCCACACCCTCATCATAGCCATAAAGTTCTCGTATACTCTCAATCACAACCCAACGACACAAAAAGTAGCATCTATTCCAATCTCTATCCGATCTGAACGCATCAAAACGAAGCCAGCCCCAGTGACTCCATTGGACATCACAATAAAATAGAGTCGTTCCCCAGATGTTGGGCTTAAAACCCCATTCTATAGCGTGAGTGTTTTCTAGGACAAATGACCCTATATCGTCATCCCCTGATCGACAATGGATGTTCAATGGTGCACTGGATTGCAACGAGTTTTCCACATGGACATAAATCGTATAGGGCAGCTCCACACAGGACACAATAGATGACATGAGCAATAAAATGATGAATATTTTCATGTCTAAGATAGAAGTATGACAGATGCATAGCAACTCATAGAACATCAGTCTGATTTATACTATAAGAGAACATGTTGCAATGGTTTCTTCCCTCTTCGAGCCAAAGAACTTGTCCTAGCTACCATTCTTTTTAAGAATAAAATGAAACAACTACTTTGTACTTGTATGAATTCTATACTCAAATTATCATTTCATACTGATCTAAGCTACCATTCTTTTAATGAATAAAATGAAACAAAAACTTACAAGGGAAAGGAGGAGACACATTTCGGCTTGAGCCCATATCCTTCACGACAGGAGAATCGACTGGTGCTGCTACATAGTCCGGCATGCTCGCAACAATTACAAGCAGCGGCTTCGTGCACAGCAAAACAGAATAGTACCGCGTGTGCTCACTACACAGCTCCAAAACAAGAAAACAAGTGTGACTTACAGAAAATGCTTGTTTTATTGCCCATGAGAACAAACTCGAACGGAAGGCAGATATGTCATGCAACTGGTCAGCATCTTGAATTTGTGGCAACTCGATACCAAGAGTACATATCAGGCCTCGAACTCTAGGCTAGAGATCTGCACTTTGATCCTGCAATTTTGAACTTAGCTTAGCACTCTGCACTCTGCAGCAGTTGTCGACGGCTGGTTCGGGAAATAGAACTTACACAGAAAACCAGTGTTCAGCAGAAACTTCCCGAGTAAAAAAAAAACAGGACAAAGTTATCCTCCGTGACTGCAAACTTTGCACTAGAGACACTTGTATTACAAATGAAATGATTGATCAGTGCTACCTCATGCAACAAGTTATCTTCAAATATCTATCAAAAAGTTAAACTGATGAGTGAACTTTGATAATGTTTCAACAGCTTTATCGCTTTGATGTGTTACTCTAGTACACAGTAACACATGCTTGTTTGTATGTCATGAGATCTGACCATCAAGAGTCATCAAGACACAGAAAACTACTGCGTTTGACACGAAAAGTCATGAAACGGTCAAAGAATCCAGGAGTTCCAAAAGAAGACTACTTGAGTCAAATTAGAGCATCAAAGGTGTGTTCGCTCATGAAATGAGATTGGTGTCTGCAAAACTAAGCATGCAATTCCAAGTCGGTCAGTGCGCTGTTAGCGCAGTTACCAAATCCGTCGATCACCAAGTGTTTTATCTTCAAACCAGTTATGCCAACTGTGAAGATAGCTAACTAAATAAATACTGTCCAATAGTAACTACTCAGCAAAGCTCTCTGCATCTAGATTATACAAGCTTTTCCTAGCAAACCGTACTTCAGACTTCCAGTCAATGTTTCCAATGCACAAAACCCAAGGGATGCTTATCTCATAACTATAGTCAGAAAAACAGGATGACAAAACTAACTAAAAGGTCCAAGAAAGCAGTTAGGAGATAAGTAAATGGACAGACAAACTACCAATTGAATTACAATGCATAAGAATGGAAAAGATACGGGAAGCACATAAGATAAAAAGTCGCGTTAATATAAGCTGGATTTTTTAATTTGCTGCTCATTTTCCTTCTTAGAAAGATAATCCATAGATGTTTCGTGAGTAGAAATATATTATCATATCTTTTTCCTTCAATTGTGCTTTGATCTGTTTTGCAGAGATTTTATGAAAGCTTCTCATGTTAAGAACAGTTGCAGTCCTGTAAAAAAATCGTAAGACTCCTTTACCTTGTGTAACGCCTGCAACGCCAACCAGTACAATTGGACCCAATGATAGAATAGCAGCTGCATCACGGTGTCCAGCCTTCAATTGGAGAGAATCCAGAGTAGAAAAACCTTCAATGGTCCATTGAACAATAAAGAAAGTTGAAGGTGGCTGCAAAACAAGGACGACATAGTTAGATAGGCTCAATATCCTAAATGCTGTTAGCCGCGGGCTAAACCTAAACATGGATTAAGTTATTGGTATGGGTAATCAAAATTAAATGACAAGCTTTCAAACAAATTTTATAAGTTGCTATAGCTTACAGTATATGAACCAATCTCTACAGGTTCCAAATCATAGTTAGCATGTTATGCAGCATCACCAACATAGGGACTGAATATTGGACCATTGATTCGGCTGGTTAGTTGCCTACTTGCATACATCAAGGCATTACTTGCCCGATTAATGATTTTGGACAATGACCGATTCCAATTCAGCAAAGTTTCATTCCGGTAAGTCATCAGTTTAGCAGACCTCGAAATGGCAATTCAGGCAGCAAGTAGGTGTTCTGAAAGATGAATAGGAATTGAATCAATCAGCATACAAATGAGTCAAGAGTCGATCATTATAGCACAAATGAACAAATTATTAAGGTAATACGGATTGAACAACTTTTGTATTGGACAAGAAACTTATACAAGTCAATAATATCCAATCCGTATTTACAATGTTTATTAAGGTACCAATTTGCTATCTAATTCAAAGCCTAACCACATTTCATGCTACCAAATCGAAAATGCTCAAGGGTCCTGATTTCCTAATCTATTTGCAGCAAATTTCACCTAAGACGAATCAATTCTGTTAACTGAGCAGGTATAACTTACAATTGGGTATAGTGGATATAGGTACTAGTAGAAGTTAATGGGTGAATTAATGGGTGAATGGGCCAATGGGAGCCTATTCTATGCTCACTATATTACTGCCCGGTACCAACCTACGTGTACTCATGGTCATCTCAAATCGTTATTGATAATCTACCATTTTTTTTTATTTTTTATTTTTGGATATTAAACTTGCAAGGCTAGATGATGTATACGTGAATGAGTTTCCAAAGAAGATCTATCTTGAAGATCCCCTCTTAAGTGTTAAGCAGTCCTAAAACGTCGTAGAAGACGCCTAGACTTGTCTTTGCAATAATGGCTACCAGGAAGAGATTGTATAGCTTCAAACATCTCTTTCTGCAGAGCTTCTCTGAATTTTTTCGTAACAACTGCAAACTTCAATAGATTCACCAGATGGAATATGTTAGCATGAGATAGATGCATATGAACGCCTCCCTTTACACTACCATCCAAACAGCAGCATCAACGCCGCCTTGTCACTAGGAGGTACCCCAGAACTCTTAGACGATCTAGCAGTTCTTAAAACATTGCATGGAATAACCATGAAACCCCCAAACCAAAGACCTAATATCCTTCCTCAAAATAAGGACCAGATTTGTCGACTCCCATATATGAACACCCTTTCCTAGAAAAAGCTACACCTATTTAATACTAGAAGCAAATAGTAGAGAGGAAGACAGATTAGAGGGTTTCCACAAAAAACCAGGACATGGAGAAAGGTAAGAAGTTGCACATAGTATTGCTCCCTTGGTTGGCCTATGGACACATAACTCCATTCTTTGAGCTCTCCAAGCGCTTAGCCCAAAAAGGTCATCGTGTATCCTTCATTTCCACCCCTAGGAACGTCGACCGTTTGCCCAAAATCCCTCAACAACTAACCAGTCTAATCAATCTAGTGAAGCTCCCTTTTCCTCAAAGCAGCATAGTTGATGGCCTCCCACCAGGCGCGGAGTCGATGTCTGACATATCCTCAAGCAAGGCTGCATTTCTCATCAAGACATACCATGGCCTGGAAGAGCCAATAACAAAGTTCCTCGAAGCCTCATCACCAGACTGGATCATCTACGACTCATTTGCTCCTTTCGTACCTAAAATGCTGGCTAATATAGCAAGCAAACACAATATCACCATCAGACAGGCCTGGTTTGTCGTGACAAGTGCTAATGGTTTCTGTTTGATGGAACCACTCAAGACCACTGGCGATGCTGCGCCAAGAAAACTAGAAGATTTCTTGGATCCACCTAGTTGGATTCCTTTCCCTAACAAGCTAGCGTATCGGCTCTATGAATTCTTAGATATCATTGACCAACATACCAGCAATCCAAATGTTGGGGGAAACATAATGGAAGATGCCCGAACTTTACTAAGAGCCTGTGATGCACTCCTCATACACAGTTGTTTGGAACTTGAAGATGATTACTTTAAGCTGTTACAAGAGCTGCATGGAAAGTATGTGCTTCCTACCGGATTCTTGACACCATCGATCCAAGAGGTGGTAAGTCGAGAAAATCATGACGAAGAAGGATGGCAATTTATCAAGAAATGGCTAGAAAAGCAGAGGAAAGGTTCAGTAGTATACATAGCTCTTGGTAGTGAGGTGAGCCCAACACAGCAAATGCTCAATGAGCTAGCCCTTGGCCTCGAGCTATCCAATCTGCCCTTCCTGTGGGCTCTGAGGAAACCCAAGGCCGGTGAAGTAATTCTTAAGTTACCAGATGGATTTGAAGATGGAACAAGAAGTCGAGGACTAATTTGGAGGAGCTGGGCACCTCAACTCCTGATACTTGAACATGACTCAATTGGGGGTTTCATATGTCATTGCGGTTGGAACTCGACCCTCGAAGCACTTCAGTTTGGAAAGCCATTGATCACACTACCATTCTTTGGGGATCAAGGAATAACTGCCAGATTCTACGAAGATAAACTGCTCGGGATTGGAATACCAAGGGATGAACAAGATGGCTCAATCACTAGAAATGCAGTGGCCGAGACACTACGGCTTGTAATTGATGAAGAAGCAGGAAAAATCTATAGAGACAAGGCAAAGGAGGCAAGAGAGATCCTAGGAGACAGAAACTTGCACATGCAATACACTGACAGACTTGAGGAGTTTTTATGTAGCTATGAATCATACAAGAAGACTACTTAGCAGTGACTATTTCCAAGCCCATAGGAAATCACACAATAGATTCAGCTTTATTTACTGATTCAAAAAGCTTAGCAGTGTGTGATCTTCGTTGAGCTTTTCTGCAACCGAAGGTGATCATCTATTCATAAACAGCAGGTCTATTTTCCTTTTCCCTTCTATAAGATCTCCCACCCACAAAAATAACTCCTACTTTCGGCATTTTTGTGGCTCTATAATGTCTGACGAAATATAAGGGTAGGGGTTTAAAGCAGCTATCCTATCCTACGACCTTACTTAACCACTCGTCCAAGACAGGTCCGTTTCACAAACAATCTTTAGTTTGCAAACTAGTAATCACATGATTCGACCATTACCCCGGAGAATCGTCCATAAACGAAGTTGTAATAACTACACATCAAATATAGTAACTACATTATGACATTTGAAAGACAAAAGAAGTAGAACTTTCACCACAGGAGTTTCTGTTGTGCGTGTAAGAAAAGTTGCATCCTAGGAGAGGGTACCTCACAATTCTAGTAACAAGTCATGAAACTTAAAAATGACAAGGAGGCAACCACCAGAACGAGAAGCTATCGGAATGATGCAAGTTGTTTGGGCATCAGAGTAAGAGTGACACCAGATGCCCTCCCACCAGAAACAAACAAACAAATCTAGGAATTATTCTCTTCCAGAGGTAATAGATGGAACCCAAAACTTAGCAACACGCCCACCAAATCATATTCAATTGCCAGAGGCCATGAGAAAAACACAGAATAATGGAAAATCAGTTTTAAGCCATCTCTTCTTGCAGATAAGCAACAAATCAAGCACTCTTTTGGTGGAGCTGTTTTTGACTGCTCTGCAGGAGAAAATTTGCATCAAAATTAGAGAGTATCATAGTCACCAGCTCGATCCATGCATTCAAAGGAAAGATTGATACATCGGGTAACAAGTGCAGCATCAAGCTTTAATTGAAGTGGACTAAAAGTAAACCATGCCATCTCCATTGGTCCCATACCTCAAGTGGAATTGGAAACAGCAATAATGGCCTAAACTTCGGATGAGTGGCAGCACCTCCATGAAATAAGTTGTTAGCTACAGTGTGGCTAAAATATCATCTTAGGTTGGCTACACTGCAATAACTGACATATGAGACCAAGAAAACTAAATAATCATTTACCTTACAGTTAGCACAGTTGCCACACAAAGAAAAGATATGATTATATTTTCATCATGCCAGAGGCAATAATACTGCCATGCAAAAATCTATAGATCAGGAAGTCTGAGACAGAGAGATAGAGAGATTTTCAACTCTCGGCATGGATACAGTGGAAGGAAAGAAGCTGCACATAGTAATGCTGCCATGGTTAGCATATGGACATATAACTCCATTCCTAGAGCTCTCCAAGCGCTTAGCCGAAAAGGGTCATCATATATCTTTTGTTTCCACACCACGAAACATTGAGCGCCTGCCTGAAATCCCTGAACACCTCGCTCCTCTCATCAATCTCGTGAAGCTCCCTTTCCCTCCAGATAAGATAGATGAAGGCCTTCCACCAGGCGCTGAGTCCATGTCAGACATTTCTTCCAACAAGCTCCCCCTTCTTCTAAAGGCTTTTGAGGGCCTCCAGGATCAAATTGCCGAATTTTTAGAATCTTCAATTCCTGATTGGATCATGTACGACCCTTTTGCATTCTGGGTCATACCATTATTTGCGGCTAGCAAGAAACTAGCACGGAGTGTCTCAAAGGCTCTCTTCCTAAACATCAGCGCCAGTAGCTTGTGCTTCTATTTCCCATCATCCCAGGGCGATGACATATCCGTAGGACGCAGCAATCTAGAGGACTTCTTGTTCCCACCAAAGTGGATTCCTTTCCCTAACAACCTTGCCTATCGTACACACGAGGTGATCAGAGTAGCAGAGCAATTGGATGGATACGCAGATGATGCTGTCACACTACCCCAATGTTTCCATACATCAGTGACCGGATGCGATGCTATCTTTATGCAAGGTTGCCTTGAGCTTGAAGCTAATTACTTTAAGCTTTTGGAAGAGCTTCATGGGAGGCGAGTGTTGGCAACAGGATTTTTAACACCTGCCTTCTATCATCAAGGCATCGAGGATGAAGGTTGGCAGCTAATTAAAGATTGGTTAGGAAAGAGAGAGAATGGCTCAGTCGTTTACATAGCACTTGGAAGTGAGGCAACTCCCTCTCAGCAAATGCTTACCGAGTTGGCTCTCGGTCTTGAGTTATCTGAACTGCCCTTCTTTTGGGCTCTGAGAAAGCCCAAGGCCGATGAGGACTCCCTTGAGTTGCCAGATGGATTTGAAGAACGAACCAAAGATCGAGGGCTAGTGTGGAGGAGTTGGGCACCTCAACTTAAGATACTACACCATGACTCTATTGGAGGATTCTTGTCTCACTGTGGTTGGAACTCCACTCTAGATGGACTTCAATTCGGAAGACCATTTATCATGCTGCCACTCCATGGTGATCAAGGACTAAATGCTAGATTGTTAGAAGAGAAGGAGGTGGGGATTGAAATACCAAGAGACGAACTGGATGGCTCATTTACAAGGAACTCAGTGGCCGAGACACTGAAGCTAGTGCTCGTGGATGAAGCTGGTAAACTCTACAGAGAAAAGGCAGCACAGATGCGTGAACTAGTTGGGGACAGAAATTTGCACCAACAATACATTGATAAACTTGAAGAGTTTATGTGTAGCAAAAATAGAAGAGATGAATGAGAAAATACTCTACCTGTTCGATTCCATTTCTTCACATTGCACAATTAAAGATTAGTACGAATTAGCATACCCTCACAGCATAGCTCCTTTTCAGAACAATGATTTTCCTGATGAATGTATAGTTCCAAGGAACCTCTTACAGGGACCTGACTCGCAAAACAGCTACTTCTATACATCAGCTTTTGCCAATAGTTCCTAGAAAGTTTACCTTCCTCATTCTAGTTCACGCTATTGCTTTAGCAGTAAATACACTAAAATAAAGTAGCAGGCTTTCCTACATAATTTTAAACCATAAAGAATACTCCCTCCATCCCATAATATAGCCCCCAGTTTGATTCGACATGCGGATTTATGTATGTTGAATTTTTGTAGGTTTTGATAAATAAAGCATATTTTTTAAGTGATAGTGGAGTTTACTATAGCACTTGTGAGAGGAGACAATGGGTGTACTGTAACAGATGGTGATTTATTTTGGTGTTTTTTTACGTGAAAAGATTACTAAATATGACATGTTGGTTATTTTGGAACGTCCCGAATAGGAAAATATAGCCTATAATATGGGACAGAGGGAGAAACAAAGAGTACCAACAGACCTCAAAGGTAAAATATTTTTGAACTTTTCTTTTAAAATAAGCCACAATGTGTTTTACTTGTACTGCTTAAAAATCGCCTGGAAGGGCCTGGACCACTGGAAAGACCAGCATAGGCTAATTAGCAAGATCATACAGCAATTACCACTTCCCTTCTACAAATTTTTTACCCAAAGAAAAATTCCCACATCAAGAGTCGCACATGTAACCATACATCCATGACCAGCAATGTTCACTGTGACAAACCCTCATAATCTTATCAAATTCTTCAGAAACTATCATTGTTATATAATTGTCTAAGATCAATTTTCATATTTTTGAAAAAAAAAATCCTCAAATCTTTGCCGCCCAAAAAGTTATCTGAAGTCTTAGAGAGATGTCTTTGTATGTCAAGAATGAGGCATGAATTTTGCAGGGTCTTAGAAGAGGTGGATACAGTTGTTGCTGAAGACATGTGAGGAG